>CAWUFW010008208.1:615000-917122 GCA_963921515.1 Calotriton arnoldi | reverse complement strand
TTATCTAGATGATATTGCTGTCTTTAGTTCCTCCTGGCAGGATCACCTGGTCCACCTCAGAAATGTTTTGGAGGCCCTGCAGAAAGCAGGCCTCACTATCAAGGCCACCAAGTGCCAGATAGGGCAGAGTCAGGTTGTGTACCTGGACCACCTTGTAGGTGGAGGCCAGGTTCAGCCTTTACAGAGCAAAATCCAAACCATAATGGAATGGGTTGCTCCAACCACCCAGACACAGGTGAGAGCCTTCTTAGGCCTGACTGGGTACTATAGGAGGTTTGTCAAGGGATATGGATCTATAGTGACCCCTTGAATGATCTTACCTCTAAGAAAATGCCAAAAAAGGTTCAGTGGACAGCTAGCTGTCCAAAGGCATTTGAAGACCTAAAGCAGGCCATGTGCACTGCCCCCATCTTACAGAGTCCAGACTACACCAAAAAGTTCATTGTCCAAACAGATGCTTCTGAGCTGGGTGTGGGAGCTGTACTGTCTCAACTGAATGATGAAGGTCAAGACCAGCCAGTAGCTTTTATTAGCAGAAGGCTGACCCCTAGAGAGAAACGTTGGTCAGCTATAGAGAGGGAGGCCTTTGCTGTGGTATGGGCCCTGAAGAAGCTGAGGCCATACTTGTTTGGTACTCACTTCATAGTTCAGACTGACCACAAGCCCCTCCTATGGCTAAAGCAGATGAAAGGTGAAACCCAAAACTTTTGAGGTGGTCCATTTCCCTACAGGGGATGGTCTATACAGTGGAACATAGGCCTGGGACCCAACATGCCAATGCAGATGGACTCTCAAGGTATTTCCACTTTGAACACGAAGACTCAACTGGTCAAGGTTAGTTTAGTGTCCCTACGTTTGGGGGGTTGTGTAGGAGAGTAGGATCTGCCTCTTATGTTGCCCCCACTTTTTTTCTGATGTTAGCACTGGTTTCTGGCTATAGTCTGGCTGGGTCCCTGCCAATCAGGGCCCCAGCCTCTCTGTTCTCTCTAACGACATGGAGTGCACTCTAGGTGCACTAGTGATTGGATACTGTGGTGCCTTATGAGTCCCTAGTATATGGTACCTTAGGTGCCAAGGGCATAGGTACTTCACAGGCCTACCAGGGGCTGCAGCATGTGTTGTGCCACCCTGGGAAGCAGTCTAAATCTGACACCACAGGCCTGCTACTGCAGCCTGGGTGAGGTGGTGCTAGCACTCCCTCACTGAGATATAGGTTTCCTATATCTCTCTTGCACACACATATAAACCTATCAGTCACCCCTAAGGCAGGCCCTATCAATCCTGAGGGCAGGGTGCTTGGCTTCTATGTGAGGGGGTGCCTCTGCCTGAGCAGGGCCCTCTGCAGCTCTCAGAGTCTATTCTCTGGTGCTGTTTGTGGATGCGGTTAAACCATATACTCTTAAGTGCATTATATACTCGCGGTAAATGCTAACTTTGGAATGGCTGCATCAAAACATGTCGTGTTTGGTGTCAAACATCTTGGAATACTACCCCCCGCCAATCTTGGCGGCGGGGGTAGCATTCCACCCTTCTAGAGGGATAAGACATGTACCTGCTGTGGAAACGCGGTAGAATCCTAAAGAGCCCTGGCATCACAAAATGGATGCCACCAGTCACAGACACTGGGCTGCCCTCCTGCTGATGACCGAAACTCGCAGTGGAGGAAGCCCAACAATAGGCATCCTGTCACAGGGAGGTGTAACCACCTTCCAGACAGGGTTTAGTGTATTGGGGCTGGATGGGTGCACTCTTAGAGTGCTTTGAAGTCCTGCACTGGGGGAGCAGAAGGCTCCTCTGTGCATATGCCAGTTCAAACCAGCTCAGGGGCTACCTGCCCCTGCTCTGGCGCAAAACTGGACAAAGGGAAGTGGGTGTAGCCACCCCTCCCTTGACCCTCCCATAGGTGGGGTCATAGAGCTAGTCCATCCCCTCTTTTAGTATAAGAGGGGGAACCTTGCCATTGCAAAGCAGATAACCCTGGACGACGCTCTACAGAAGAATCCTGGCCCTTCGACGTTCCACTACCTTTGGAAGACAGAAGAATCTCCCTTGGAGTCAAGGAGTGACTCCCCTGCTTGGCAGGCACCAAAACGACAACGACGGTCGCAAACTACGCCGCTCCCGCTGGAGTCCGAAGTCCCTGCAGCCCAAGAAGTGGATTTCCTGACTTCTCCAAGGCCATCGTGAGTCCCCAGCGAAGCTGAGGCAAGTGGACCCCACGAGTAACGAGGAACCGCGACCCCTGGGTACCGTGCACTATTGTCGAGTGCAACCCCTTCACAACGTTCTACGAACTTGTGCTTTGGACCACGTGTGGTCCCGCCCTCCATCAGGAATCCTCCGAAGATCAGAGGCCTACACCGTCCCGAGTGACCGTGGGCCCCTGTTGAGTGATTCCGCCCGAGGTGTCTTTGCGATCCCTTGCCCGCCGGCTTGTGGGTCCCCAGAAGACTTCTTAAAGAAACCAAAGGGCTCCCTGGTTGCTCCAGGCCTGCCCTGACTTACCCTCACTGGGTGAGTCCCTCAGACCTTGCCGGTCTGCGCCATCGACTTTTCTTCATCTCCCCGAGACTTGCTGCTGCCAAGGCTTGTTGGCTCCAATCGAGTTGCCGACACCGCAGTCAGCTGCAGACGTCGAGGGACCCACCGAATCCAGCTCCTGGTTGTCGTCGACACCTCCTGGACCACGTGGCTGAAGAGTCAAGGCACCCGCAACCGACCTGAATCAACCGACGACGGTGGGCATCCATCTTCCTTGCCCCGGGTCACTGCCAAGTGACTTTGAACACTGTCCCCTCTGCTTTCAGGTCATCCTTCTTCAGAATCCAGGCTTGGATTCCACCGGACACTTCTTCAGCTCCCGCAAGCAGCAAGCCTTCTTTGTTCGCCATTGAAAACTACGCCGAGACCCGACACCAAAGGACACCTATGCCCCGGCTTCCTGGGTGAGGTAACTCCAGCACTACGGTGCTCCTGTGGGTGTGGGCCCTAGAACTACTTACCCTGTAAGTGACTTGCTTGTAGGTTCTCCCGAAGTATCCTAAAACTCTTTATTTCCAACCGCGACTTGCCCCATTGAAGTTAACGGCGATCCGCGCCTGTGTATCCACACTGCACGCGTCCCCCGTGGGTCCTTTACTTACCTGCCTTGGGTGGTTTCGTGAGGCCCCTGCACTTCTGAAGGCCCTAGGCCTTGTCTCCCTGCAAGTCGTTGTCCCTAAGTCTCTTACTTAGTATATGGTCTGGTACGCCCCTAGGGCCCCAGCCATATTTTGTGCTTAACTTATTGTGAAACGTTGATTTGTGCATATGTTTGTCTTCTAATCTCATAAAGAGATTAGTAGAGAGTTATTTAGAAATAAATACATATATATTTGATATATATACCTGTGTGGTGTCTTTTCATTTGGTGATTCAAGAGATTATATGGTAAAACAAGCTGCTTTACATTCCTCCGAGACTTAGCCTGAAGGCTGCTCTCCACAGCTACCACTAGGATAGCTTTCTTTAAAAGGTTGTCTTAAACCTATCTACCATAAGAGTCGATTTGCCCTGGTGCAAGGTGTCCACTTTAATTAGTGAACAGCATATACCAGGCCAACTTCTCACACTCTCTTCCCCCTTTCTGCACTTCTCTTGCCTCTTTCTGCACCCCTCTAGCCTCTTTCTGCATCTCTTTTGCTTGTTTCTGCTCTTCTTTTGCCTCTTTCTGTACCCCTCTTGCCTCTTTCTGCAACTCTGTTGGTTCTTTCTGCACTGCTCTTGCTTCTTTCTGCTCCTCTGTTGTTTCTTTCTGCACTTCTCTTGCTTCTTTCTACACCTCTCTTGCTTCTTTCTGCACCCCACTTTCCTCTTTCTGCACCCTTCTTCCCTCTTTGTGCACCTCTCTTCCCTCTTTCTGCACCTCTCTTGCCTCTTTCTGCACCCCTCTAGCCTCTTTCCGCATCTCTTTTGCTTGTTTCTGCTCTTCCTTTGCCTCTTTCTGTACCCCTCTTGCCTCCTTCTGCACCTCTGTTGTTTCTTACCGCACTGCTCTTGCTTCTTTCTGCACCTCTCTTGCAAATTTCTGCACGCCTCTTGCCTCTTTGGGCACCCCTCTTCTCTCTTTGTGCACCCCTGTTCACTTTTTCTGCACCTCTTCCGCATGTTTCTGCACCTCTGTTGCTTCTTTCTGCACTTCTCTTGCTTCTTTCTACACCTCTCTTGCTTCTTCCTGAGCCCCTCGTGCCTCTTTCTGCACCCTTCTTCCCTTTTCCTGCACGTCTCTTGGCTCTTTCTGCACTGCTCTTGATTCTTTCTGCACCCCCTTGCCTCTTTCTGCATTTCTTTTGCTTGTTTCTGCTCTTCTTTTGCCTCTTTCTGCACACCTCTAGCCTCTTTCTGCATCTCTTTTGCTTGTTTCTGCACTTCTCTTGCCTCTTTCTGCATCCCCCTTGCCTCTTTCTGCACCTCTGTTGTTTATTTCTGCACTTCTCTTGCTTCTTTCTACACCTCTCTTGCTTCTTTCTGCACCCCACTTGCCTCTTTCTGCACCCGTCTTCCCTCTTTGTGCACCTCTCTTGCCTCTTTCTGCACCCCTCTAGCCTCTTTCCGCATCTCTTTTGCTTGTTTCTGCTCTTCTTTTACCTCTTTCTGTACCCCTCTTGCCACCTTCTGCACCTCTGTTGTTTCTTACTGCAGTGTTCTTGCTTCTTTCTACACCTCTCTTGCAAATTTCTGCACGCCTCTTGCCTCTTTCGGCACCCCTCTTCTCTCTTTCTGCACCCCTCTTGCCTCTTTCTGCACCTCTGTTGTTTCTTTCTGCACTTCTCTTGGTTCTTTCTGCACCTCTCTTGCAAATTTCTGCACCCCTCGTGCCTCTGTGTGTACCTCTCTTGCCTCTTTCTGCTCCTCTCTTGCCTCTTTCTGCACCCCTCTTCCCTTTTTCTGCACCTCTGTTGCTTCTTTCTGCAGTTCTCTTGCTTCTTTCTGCACCCCTCTTGCCTCTTTCTGCACCTCTGTCTTCTTTCTGTACCTCTTTTGCTTTTTTCTGCACTTCTCTTGCCTCTTTCTGCACCCCTCTTGCCTCTTTCTGCACCTCTGTTGCTTCTTTCTGCACTTCTCTTGCTTCTTTCTACACCTCTCTTGCTTCTTCCTGCACCCCTCATGCCTCTTTCTGCACCCTTCTTCCCTTTTCCTGCATGTTTCTTGGCTCTTTCTGCACGTCTCTTGATTCTTTCTGCACTCCCATGCCTCTTTCTGCACCTCTTTTGCTTCTTTCTGCACTTCTCTTGCCTCTTTCTGCACCTCTCTTGCCTCTTTCTGCACCTCTGTTGGTTCTTTCTGCACTGCTCTTGCTTCTTTCTGCACCTCTCTTGCTTCTTTCTATACCTCTCTTCCCTCTTTCTGCACCTCTCTTGCCTCTTTCTGCACCCCTCTAGCCTCTTTCTGCATCTCTTTTGCTTGTTTCTGCTCTTCTTTTGCCTCTTTCTGTACCCCTCTTGCCTCTTTCTGCAACTCTGTTTGTTCTTTCTGCACTGCTCTTGCTTCTTTCTGCTCCTCTGTTGTTTCTTTCTGCACTTCTCTTGCTTCTTTCTACACCTCTCTTGCTTCTTTCTGCACCCCACTTTCCTCTTTCTGCACCCTTCTTCCCTCTTTGTGCACCTCTCTTCCCTCTTTCTGCACCTCTCTTGCCTCTTTCTGCACCCCTCTAGCCTCTTTCCGCATCTCTTTTGCTTGTTTCTGCTCTTCCTTTGCCTCTTTCTGTACCCCTCTTGCCTCCTTCTGCACCTCTGTTGTTTCTTACCGCACTGCTCTTGCTTCTTTCTGCACCTCTCTTGCAAATTTCTGCACGCCTCTTGCCTCTTTGGGCACCCCTCTTCTCTCTTTCTGCACCCCTGTTCACTCTTTCTGCACCTCTTCCGCCTGTTTCTGCACCTCTGCTACCTCTTCCTGAACTTCTCTTGCCTCTTTCTGCACCTCTGTTGCTTCTTTCTGCACTTCTCCTGCCTCTTTCTGCACCCCTCTTCCCTCTTTCTGCACCTCTGTTGCTTCTTTCTGCACTTCTCTTGCTTCTTTCTGCACCCCTCTTGCCTCTTTCCGCACCTCTCTTGCCTCTTTCTGCTCCTCTCTTGCCTCTTTCTGCACCCCTCTTGCCTCTTTCTGCACCTCTTTTGCTTTTTTCTGCACTTCTGTTGCCTCTTTGTGGACCCCTCTTGCCTCTTTCCGCATCTCTTTTGCTTGTTTCTGCTCTTCTTTTGCCTCTTTCTGTACCCCTCTTGCCTCTTTCTGCAACTCTGTTGGTTCTTTCTGCACTGCTCTTGCTTCTTTCTGCTCCTCTGTTGTTTCTTTCTGCACTTCTCTTGCTTCTTTCTACACCTCTCTTGCTTCTTTCTGCACCCCACTTTCCTCTTTCTGCACCCTTCTTCCCTCTTTGTGCACCTCTCTTCCCTCTTTCTGCACCTCTCTTGCCTCTTTCTGCACCTCTCTAGCCTCTTTCCGCATCTCTTTTGCTTGTTTCTGCTCTTCCTTTGCCTCTTTCTGTACCCCTCTTGCCTCCTTCTGCACCTCTGTTGTTTCTTACCGCACTGCTCTTGCTTCTTTCTGCACCTCTCTTGCAAATTTCTGCACGCCTCTTGCCTCTTTGGGCACCCCTCTTCTCTCTTTCTGCACCCGTGTTCACTCTTTCTGCACCTCTTCCGCCTGTTTCTGCACCTCTGTTGCTTCTTTCTGCACTTCTCTTGCTTCTTTCTACACCTCTCTTGCTTCTTCCTGAGCCCCTTGTGCCTCTTTCTGCACCCTTCTTCCCTTTTCCTGCACGTCTCTTGGCTCTTTCTGCACTGCTCTTGATTCTTTCTGCACCCCCTTGCCTCTTTCTGCACCTCTTTTGCTTCTTTCTGCACTTCTCTTGCCTCTTTCTGCACCTCTCTTGCCTCTTTCTGCACCTCTGTTGGTTCTTTCTGCACTGCTCTTGCTTCTTTCTGCACCCCTCTAGCCTCTTTCTGCATCTCTTTTGCTTGTTTCTGCACTTCTCTTGCCTCTTTCTGCATCCCCCTTGCCTCTTTCTGCACCTCTGTTGGTTCTTTCTACACTGCTCTTGCTTCTTTCTGCACCTCTGTTGTTTATTTCTGCACTTCTCTTGCTTCTTTCTACACCTCTCTTGCTTCTTTCTGCACCCCACTTGCCTCTTTCTGCACCCTTCTTCCCTCTTTGTGCACCTCTCTTGCCTCTTTCTGCACCTCTCTTGCCTCTTTCTGCACCTCTCTTGCCTCTTTCCGCATCTCTTTAGCTTGTTTCTGCTCTTCTTTTACCTCTTACTGTACCCCTCTTGCCACCTTCTGCACCTCTGTTGTTTCTTACTGCAGTGTTCTTGCTTCTTTCTGCACCTCTCTTGCAAATTTCTGCACGCCTCTTGCCTCTTTCTGCACCCCTCTTGCCTCTTTCTGCACCTCTGTTGTTTCTTTCTGCAGTTCTCTTGCTTCTTTCTGCACCCCTCTTGCCTCTTTCTGCACCTCTGTTGCTTCTTTCTGCACCTCTTTTGCTTTTTTCTGCACTTCTCTTGCCTCTTTCTGCACCCCTCTTGCCTCTTTCTGCACCTCTGTTGCTTCTTTCTGCACTTCTCTTGCTTCTTTCTACACCTCTCTTGCTTCTTCCTGCACCCCTCTTCTCTCTTTCTGCACCCCTCTTGCCTCTTTCTGCACCTCTGTTGTTTCTTTCTGCAGTTCTCTTGCTTCTTTCTGCACCCCTCTTGCCTCTTTCTGCACCTCTGTTGCTTCTTTCTGCACCTCTTTTGCTTTTTCTGCACTTCTCTTGCCTCTTTCTGCACCCCTCTTGCCTCTTTCTGCACCTCTGTTGCTTCTTTCTGCACTTCTCTTGGTTCTTTCTGCACCTCTCTTGCAAATTTCTGCACCCCTCGTGCCTCTGTGTGTACCTCTCTTGCCTCTTTCTGCTCCTCTCTTGCCTCTTTCTGCACCCCTCTTCCCTCTTTCTGCACCTCTGTTGCTTCTTTCTGCAGTTCTCTTGCTTCTTTCTGCACCCCTCTTGCCTCTTTCTGCACCTCTGTTGCTTCTTTCTGCACCTCTTTTGCTTTTTTCTGCACTTCTCTTGCCTCTTTCTGCACCCCTCTTGCCTCTTTCTGCACCTCTGTTGCTTCTTTCTGCACTTCTCTTGCTTCTTTCTACACCTCTCTTGCTTCTTCCTGCACCCCTCGTGCCTCTTTCTGCACCCTTCTTCCCTTTTCCTGCACGTCTCTTGGCTCTTTCTGCACCTCTCTTGCCTCTTTCTGCACCCCTCTAGCCTCTTTCCACATCTCTTTTGCTTGTTTCTGCTCTTCTTTTACCTCTTTCTGTACCCCTCTTGCCACCTTCTGCACCTCTGTTGTTTCTTACTGCAGTGTTCTTGCTTCTTTCTGCACCTCTCTTGCAAATTTCTGCATGCCTCTTGCCTCTTTCGGCACCCCTCTTCTCTCTTTCTGCACCCCTCTTGCCTCTTTCTGCACCTCTGTTGTTTCTTTCTGCAGTTCTCTTGCTTCTTTCTGCACCCCCCTTGCCTCTTTCTGCACCTCTGTTGCTTCTTTCTGCACCTCTTTTGCTTTTTTCTGCACTTCTCTTGCCTCTTTCTGCACCCCTCTTGCCTCTTTCTGCACCTCTGTTGCTTCTTTCTGCACTTCTCTTGCTTCTTTCTACACCTCTCTTGCTTCTTCCTGCACCCCTCTTCTCTCTTTCTGCACCCCTATTGCAAATTTCTGCACCCCTCGTGCCTCTGTGTGTACCTCTCTTGCCTCTTTCTGCTCCTCTCTTGCCTCTTTCTGCACCCCTCTTCCCTCTTTCTGCACCTCTGTTGCTTCTTTCTGCAGTTCTCTTGCTTCTTTCTGCACCCCTCTTGCCTCTTTCTGCACCTCTGTTGCTTCTTTCTGCACCTCTTTTGCTTTTTTCTGCACTTCTCTTGCCTCTTTCTGCACCCCTCTTGCCTCTTTCTGCACCTCTGTTGCTTCTTTCTGCACCTCTGTTGGTTCTTTCTGCACTGCTCTTGCTTCTTTCTGCACCTTTATTGCTTCTTTCTATACCTCTCTTCCCTCTTTCTGCACCTCTCTTGCGTCTTTCTGCACCCCTCTAGCCTCTTTCCGCATCTCTTTTGCTTGTTTCTGCTCTTCTTTTGCCTCTTTCTGTACCCCTCTTGCCTCTTTCTGCAACTCTGTTGGTTCTTTCTGCACTGCTCTTGCTTCTTTCTGCTCCTCTGTTGTTTCTATCTGCACTTCTCTTGCTTCTTTCTACACCTCTCTTGCTTCTTTCTGCACCCCACTTTCCTCTTTCTGCACCCTTCTTCCCTCTTTCTGCACCTCTCTTCCCTCTTTCTGCACCTCTCTTGCCTCTTTCTGCACCCCTCTAGCCTCTTTCCACATCTCTTTTGCTTGTTTCTGCTCTTCCTTTGCCTCTTTCTGTACCCCTCTTGCCTCCTTCTGCACCTCTGTTGTTTCTTACCGCACTGCTCTTGCTTCTTTCTGCACCTCTCTTGCAAATTTCTGCACGCCTCTTGCCTCTTTGGGCACCCCTCTTCTCTCTTTCTGCACCCCTGTTCACTCTTTCTGCACCTCTTCCGCCTGTTTCTGCACCTCTGCTACCTCTTCCTGAACTTCTCTTGCCTCTTTCTGCACCTCTGTTGCTTCTTTCTGCACTTCTCCTGCCTCTTTCTGCACCCCTCTTCCCTCTTCCTGCACCTCTGTTGCTTCTTTCTGCACTTCTCGTGTTTCTTTCTGCACCCTTCTTGCCTCTTTCCGCACCCCTCTTCCCTCTTTCTGCTCTCTCTCTTGCCTCTTTCTGCACCCCTCTTGCCTCTTTCTGCACCTCTCTTGCTTCTTTCTGCACTTCTGTTGCCTCTTTGTGGACCCCTCTTGCCTCTTTCCGCATCTCTTTTGCTTGTTTCTGCTCTTCTTTGGCCTCTTTCTGTACCCCTCTTGCCTCTTTCTGCAACTCTGTTGGTTCTTTCTGCACTGCTCTTGCTTCTTTCTGCTCCTCTGTTGTTTCTTTCTGCACTTCTCTTGCTTCTTTCTACACCTCTCTTGCTTCTTTCTGCACCCCACTTTCCTCTTTCTGCACCCTTCTTCCCTCTTTGTGCACCTCTCTTCCCTCTTTCTGCACCTCTCTTGCCTCTTTCTGCACCTCTCTAGCCTCTTTCCGCATCTCTTTTGCTTGTTTCTGCTCTTCCTTTGCCTCTTTCTGTACCCCTCTTGCCTCCTTCTGCACCTCTGTTGTTTCTTACCGCACTGCTCTTGCTTCTTTCTGCACCTCTCTTGCAAATTTCTGTACGCCTCTTGCCTCTTTGGGCACCCTTCTTCTCTCTTTCTGCACCCCTGTTCACTCTTTCTGCACCTCTTCCGCCTGTTTCTGCACCTCTGTTGCTTCTTTCTGCACTTCTCTTGCTTCTTTCTACACCTCTCTTGCTTCTTCCTGAGCCCCTTGTGCCTCTTTCTGCACCCTTCTTCCCTTTTCCTGCACGTCTCTTGGCTCTTTCTGCACTGCTCTTTCTGCACCCCCTTGCCTCTTTCTGCACCTCTTTTGATTCTTTCTGCACTTCTCTTGCCTCTTTCTGCACCTCTCTTGCCTCTTTCTGCACCTCTGTTGGTTCTTTCTGCACTGCTCTTGCTTCTTTCTGCACCCTCTAGCCTCTTTCTGCATCTCTTTTGCTTGTTTCTGCACTTCTCTTGCCTCTTTCTGCATCCCCCTTGCCTCTTTCTGCACCTCTGTTGGTTCTTTCTACACTGCTCTTGCTTCTTTCTGCACCTCTGTTGTTTATTTCTGCACTTCTCTTGCTTCTTTCTACACCTCTCTTGCTTCTTTCTGCACCTCACTTGCCTCTTTCTGCACCCTTCTTCCCTCTTTGTGCACCTCTCTTGCCTCTTTCTGCACTGCTCTTGCTTCTTTCTGCACCCTCTCTAGCCTCTTTCCACATCTCTTTTGCTTGTTTCTGCTCTTCTTTTACCTCTTTCTGTACCCCTCTTGCCACCTTCTGCACCTCTGTTGTTTCTTACTGCAGTGTTCTTGCTTCTTTCTGCACCTCTCTTGCAAATTTCTGCACGCCTCTTGCCTCTTTCGGCACCCTTCTCTCTTTCTGCACCCCTCTTGCCTCTTTCTGCACCTCTGTTGTTTCTTTCTGCAGTTCTCTTGCTTCTTTCTGCACCCCTCTTGCCTCTTTCTGCACCTCTGTTGCTTCTTTCTGCACTTCTCTTGCTTCTTTCTACACCTCTCTTGCTTCTTCCTGCACCCCTCTTCTCTCTTTCTGCACCCCTCTTGCCTCTTTCTGCACCTCTGTTGTTTCTTTCTGCAGTTCTCTTGCTTCTTTCTGCACCCCCCTTGCCTCTTTCTGCACCTCTGTTGCTTCTTTCTGCACCTCTTTTGCTTTTTTCTGCACTTCTCTTGCCTCTTTCTGCACCCCTCTTGCCTCTTTCTGCACCTCTGTTGCTTCTTTCTGCACTTCTCTTGGTTCTTTCTGCACCTCTCTTGCAAATTTCTGCACCCCTCGTGCCTCTGTGTGTACCTCTCTTGCCTCTTTCTGCTCCTCTCTTGCCTCTTTCTGCACCCCTCTTCCCTCTTTCTGCACCTCTGTTGCTTCTTTCTGCAGTTCTCTTGCTTCTTTCTGCACCCCTCTTGCCTCTTTCTGCACCTCTGTTGCTTCTTTCTGCACCTCTTTTGCTTCTTTCTGCACTTCTCTTGCCTCTTTCTGCACCCCTCTTGCCTCTTTCTGCACCTCTGTTGCTTCTTTCTGCACTTCTCTTGCTTCTTTCTACACCTCTCTTGCTTCTTCCTGCACCCCTCGTGCCTCTTTCTGCACCCTTCTTCCCTTTTCCTGCACGTCTCTTGGCTCTTTCTGCACCTCTCTTGCCTCTTTCTGCACCCCTCTAGCCTCTTTCCACATCTCTTTTGCTTGTTTCTGCTCTTCTTTTACCTCTTTCTGTACCCCTCTTGCCACCTTCTGCACCTCTGTTGTTTCTTACTGCAGTGTTCTTGCTTCTTTCTGCACCTCTCTTGCAAATTTCTGCACGCCTCTTGCCTCTTTCGGTACCCCTCTTCTCTCTTTCTGCACCCCTCTTGCCTCTTTCTGCACCTCTGTTGTTTCTTTCTGCAGTTCTCTTGCTTCTTTCTGCACCCTCTTGCCTCTTTCTGCACCTCTGTTGCTTCTTTCTGCACCTCTTTTGCTTTTTCTGCACTTCTCTTGCCTCTTTCTGCACCCTCTTGCCTCTTTCTGCACCTCTGTTGCTTCTTTCTGCACTTCTCTTGCTTCTTTCTACACCTCTCTTGCTTCTTCCTGCACCCCTCTTCTCTCTTTCTGCACCCCTATTGCAAATTTCTGCACCCCTCGTGCCTCTGTGTGCACCTCTCTTGCCTCTTTCTGCTCCTCTCTTGCCTCTTTCTGCACCCCTCTTCCCTCTTTCTGCACCTCTGTTGCTTCTTTCTGCAGTTATCTTGCTTCTTTCTGCACCCTCTTGCCTCTTTCTGCACCTCTGTTGCTTCTTTCTGCACCTCTTTTGCTTTTTTCTGCACTTCTCTTGCCTCTTTCTGCACCCCTCTTGCCTCTTTCTGTACCTCTGTTGCTTCTTTCTGCACTTCTCTTGCTTCTTTCTACACCTCTCTTGCTTCTTTCTGCACCCCTCGTGCCTCTTTCTGCACCCTTCTTCACTTTTCCTGCACGTCTCTTGGTTCTTTCTGCACTGCTCTTGACTCTTTCTGCACCCCCTTGCCTCTTTCTGCACCGCTTTTGCTTCTTTCTGCACTTCTCTTGCCTCTTTCTGCACCCCTCTTGCCTCTTTCTGCACCTCTGTTGGTTCTTTCTGCACTGCTGTTGCTTCTTTCTGAACCTCTGTTGTTTCTTTCTGCATTTCTCTTGCTTCTTTCTACACCTCTCTTGCTTCTTTCTGCACCCCACTTTCCTTTTTCTGCACCCTTCTTCCCTTGTTGTGCACCTCTCTTCCCTCTTTCTGTACCTCTCTTGCCTCTTTCTGCACCCCCTAGCCTCTTTCCGCATCTCTTTTGCTTGTTTCTGCTCTTCTTTTGCCTCTTTCTGTACCCCTCTTGCCTCCTTCTGCACCTCTGTTGTTTCTTACTGCACTGCTCTTGCTTCTTTCTGCACCTCTCTTGGAAATTTCTGCACGCCTCTTGCCTCTTTCTGCACCCCTCTTCTCTCTTTCCACACCCCTGTTCCCTCTTTCTGCACCTCTTCTGCCTGTTTCTGCACCTCTGCTGCTTCTTTCTGTACTTCTCCTGCCTCTTTCTGCACCCCTCTTCCCTCTTTCTGCACCTGTTGCTTCTTTCTGTACTTCTCTTGCTTCTTTCTGCACCTCTCTTGCTTCTTTCTGCACCTCTCTTGCCTCTTTCTGTACCCTTCTTCCCTCTTTCTGTACCTCTCTTGCCTCTTTCTGCACATCTCTTGCCTCTTTCTGCACACACAGGGCTAGTTTTAATCTGACCTCAGGATCAGCAGTGCACACATACAAGTGCAGAAAAGATCTGCTGGCCTCTAAACTGCCATGCCCTATTACATGCTAGGGACTCAGAGGTAGTTTTAATCCCCCTGCCCTACTAGGTACTAGGGCCTTACAGGGGAGGTCATGCCAATCACAGGGGTACCCCAACCCTTAGTGTACCCTAGTGTATGTAGGTGTTTTCACTATATTCTAAGTGTCTTTCAGCATAGCACTGGCTCCGGGCCTGGTTAGGCAGAGCCCAGGGTCAGTCAGAGTCAGTTACCACCAGTACCAGTCAGCAAAAAGTTGGGGGGTGCCCAGGGCATAGGATAGCTTTGCAACAAGACCTCTTTCTGCACCTCTGTTGGTTCTTTCTGCATATCTCTTGCTTCTTTCTGTACCTTTCTTCCTCTTTCTGCACATGTCCTACCTCTGTAGGCATAGTTAGAAATTAGCATTTAAAACCTTAGAAATTCACTGAAAAAACCACAGGTTTCAGGGACGTTATAGTTAGAAATTTTCATTTAAAAACCTTAGAAATTCACTGAAAAAAACCATGGGTTTCAGGGACGTTATAGTTAGAAATTAGCATTTTAAAAACCTTTGAAATTCATTGAAAAAACCATAGGTTTCAGGGACGTTATAATTAGAAATTAGCATTTAAAAAACCTTTGAAATTCACTGAAAAAACCATAGGTTTCAGGGACATTATAGTTAGAAATTAGCATTTAAAAAACCTTAGAAATTCACTGAAAAAAACACAGGTTTCAGGGACGTTATAGTTAGTTGGACATTTCACTTGTACAAAACCAAAGAAATACGGGCGTTATAGTTAGTTGAGCTAACTATAACTCGCGCCCCCGCAATGCACTGCTGATGTCGTCACATATTATATCATTCATGACATGGTCAGTGACATCACTGATGACATCACTGATGACATCTAAAATGACATCACTGATGACATCATCCATTGACTGTGTGTTTCTGTAAAGTTTAACTATGTTTTATATATATATATGCCAAGGTGTATTGAAGAATGAGTGGGTGTATAAGTGTCTGAATGGATGATTTAGTAGGTGTGTGACTGACTGTATAAGTGAGTGATTAAATGTGTCTTATTGAATGCATGGGTTAGTGACTAAACTGTGTCCTGTTTCGGGTTTGTCTTTCTCCTGAGAATTGAGGTTGGTATTGGCGGTTGTTCCGTGATCGGGTTTGTGGTTGGCCGCGGCCGCGTCCCTGTCCTAAAAAACCGGGAGGTACTAAAGGTGGTGGTCTGTTAACGGCTCTGGATGTGCTGGATCCCTCACCTGCTTCGGAATCCTCGATGGAGGTGTTAGAGGAGTCGGAGAAGGTAATCCGCTGATTGTTGCGGTATCTGCCCCAGTTGCGGGTCCTAGGAGGGATGTAGGGAGTGTCGTAGAATTCGTCACGTAGATAAGGATATGTTTTTTCCACGTGATAGAATCTAATGTCTTTTTCGATCTTGGTGACTTTTTTATTGAGTTCAAAAGAGTTGAAGGTGGTGATGGTCGTGTTAATTGTATCTAGGAGATTCTTGGCGTCTGTGAAAGCAGTGTCAGCCAGGATAAGCCTCTCTAGTTCTGCTATCTCCTCCAGTTCTTTTAAGCTATGTTCGATAGCTGTATCAATTCCCAAGACCATCCAGTGACGTGAGCAAGTGGTGGCTAGATGGCTGAAGCCTGTACGAAACTTAGGGTCTTGGGTAAATATCGCTGGAGTATTTCTGATTTGTAAACCTAAGGGGATGATGTCTGATTTAAGATATTCTGTGAGCATCCGGGCGTGGAGATTAGTTCTGATCTGTTTTTTCTTTAGTTTTTCAAGTTTATCTAATAAAACACGGGAGGTGTTGGTAGTGGGGGTGGTGGTAGAGGTGGGAGGCTCTGAGAGAAGGGAAGGGCCGCTAAGTATACGTTGAATGTAATCTTCAGAGTAAACAGGAGTCTCCCTAGACATTCTTGATGTCGAATAAATGACAAAGAAGAAAGACCAAATGAATTGGTCTGAAAGTAAGGGTCACACACGGACCTACTCTCGCAACTAAACAGCTGCTCACAATCTTGTATAAACAACAGGAGTATAACCCATAAACCACGTTGAGATGTGGGTAGGTACGTGAGAAAAGGCAACAATATCTCAACTGGTGTCATTAATAAAGTCGGTTAAGCACGTATGTACAATACATTACACGGAAGGAAGACAGGAGACTCTGAGAAGTTTGTAGAAATGTGCACTTAGCATCATATAATTAAGGTCACAGTAAAAAGGGTACAGTTGTAGCAGCACTGTAGGCATAGAATGCAAAGCAACCCGAATTGGACTTGGTGCTCAATTGTGTTCGTGAAACATAAAAGTGGCGACGCATAGTGACAATGTGTAATCAGCGGAAACGGCGCAAGGTGAAGAAGTGAAACAATATGTACAGTGAAATTCTGGGGTTCAAGATAACAATTTGCAATGAATCAAAGAGTAATGACAACAATTTTGATTGAACCACGAAAGAAAATGCGCCATCAGTTGCGCTGAAGGGTCGACGACGTTTCGATCCTATTAATCAGGATCATCTTCAGGACCGGGTTGCAAGATAGGCGGTGCTGTACAGGGAGGGAAAGGAGAAGGGTCAGGGAAAAGGGGGAGAGCGTGTAGATTGGAGCAATACAGGTGGTGGTGCCTACCTGAGGTTGGAACTAGGCGATGCACGTTCGATCAAGGTCACGCAACGGACACCGTCTGTCCGGCTGGCGTCGGGGCCTGAAATTGCCAGCAGTGGGGGAAACAACTAATGTGGACTGCAGCGCGTTAAATTACGTGCATGGGATGGAAGGGGCTGCCAGATTTGGGCATTAACACGTGTTGAAAAACTGGCGGGTAAAATCAATCTAATAGGAAAAGGCAACACCGGTGTCGCGGTATGCCGGAGGTGCATGCTCGGTGATGCACACAAAAGCAGGGAAGTGTGGCAAACAACATCGAATTCAAGGAAGTAATTGACCGGAGGAGAAAGCTGGTAAAGTCTGCGGCGCGTAAATGGTAGCGCAAATAGGTTCAAGAAAAGCAGGATGTAGAATCTACCTGAATAGGAGAAAGTCCCGTGTCATAAATCAGGTGGGAAGAATCAATCTAGTGGTGAGGGCAGGAATCATCAAGGCTACTGCGGGAGTCCGAAATCCTGCGGGGAAAGGGGAGAAAAGTCAGGCAGTAGCCAGAAGCTTGAGGGGGGTGCAGAAGTACGCAGGGGGAAAGGGCTTACCTCGTCCGTCAAGGCGGGTAAGAGCCAATGGCCTTAGGGTGCGAATGCCGTGAAGGAATGTCTGCATCGGCGCCGCACAGTTGGAAAATGAAGATCTCCTCCGGGAGACACGAGTGAAATCTACAGGGAAAAAGGCTGTCAGGGCCAGAGTAATGTGTGGCCAAGATATCATTGGCCCTAGAGAATAACTACTTTCTATACCGCGACACCTTTTATCTTCAAGTTAAAGGTGTCTCCATGGGAGCATGTTTCGCCCCAAACTTCGCCATTCTTTTCATCCACAACCTGGAGAAGACGCATATACTCACCCCCACCAATCCTTTCCTCAGACATATTTCCTTCTGGCGACGCTACATCGATGATATCTTTCTACTATGGAAAGGTACTACAGAGACTCTCAACCTTTTCATCGAATGGCTCAACCAGTCCCAAAACCACCTCAAATTCACTTGCGACTCCAGACCCAATGACCTTCCATTCTTGGACGTGATTATACATGCGGAGGATGACAAAATAGGGACTTGTTTGTACCGCAAGCCAACTGAAAGAAACACCTTACTCCAGTACTCAAGTTACCATCCACGAGGCCTCCGTGATGGTCTGCCTTACGGCCAATTCCTACGCATTCGCAGGAATTGCAAATGGCGGAAAGATTACTTCCGAGAATCAGACATCCTCATTCAAAAACTACTTGACAGGGGATATCCGAAACGTCTAATTACCCGAGCCCGTAAGAGAGCATGGTACTGCCATCATGAACATCTTCTCTTGCCCCAGCCCAAGAAAATCATGACCCGTATACCATTTGTCTCGAAATTCAGCCCCAGCAGCAATGAAGTTAGTAAGATCATTAAACGGAATTGGTCACTGCTGCGCACTTTTGAAACATTTAGAGAACCTCCACTCTTCTCATACCAACGTGGCAATAACTTGGCCACCCACTTAGTACATGCCATCATATGGCCAACGAATCTAACACGCAAAAATACAATAACTGCCACCTGGGGCTTGCCCCCCATCATTGGACATTACAAATGCCAAAGCTGTGTAGTGTGTGATCTAACATTCAACACCAAAGAGTTCAAAACCAACAATAAATCATACAAACTTAATAACAAACTGTAGGTCCCAGAATGTCATCTACGCCATCCGCTGCCCCTGCGACCTTATCTATATTGGCCAGACCACTCAGATGGTCAAACAGAGAATAATTCAACATAAAAGCAGAATTCATTGCCAAGTACTGACAGCCCCATTAGTATCCCACTACATTGAGAAAAATCATCGCGAGACAGATATCACCTGGCAGGTGATAGACCAACCCACTCTTCCCATCAGAGGCGGTGACATCAAAGCCCTCCTCAATAAATGTGAATGTAAATGGATCACCATCTGTAATTCAGTCAACATTGGCCTAAACACTCTTGATGAATGGAACAGTACTATTTTGTTGTGATCCCCATCATTTGTACTTTCTTCTTTTTGAACCCTCCGGTTCTATTACTTTACACCTTCGTTGTATTCTTATCAATCGCACGCCACACTGCTTATCATTCTGCTTTTTACTGTTACTATGTTTATCAGGACTCTATGAATTGTGTATCGAGGCTATTCATATAGCCCATTCTTTAAATATTAATAGGCTTACAGTCTGTTTTTACGGTTTAAACGAGAGCTCTGTTTAATTCTCTCCTCCCGTTTATCGTTATAAATGTACCTATGTCCTGTTTTTATGACTTAATTCCTTAAATGCTTTTGCTTCAGTCTCATCTGGGTACTGTTTTGCCTCATACTCCTCCTTCCCTTCCCCCTCCCCCTTCCCTGCAGCGTCACTTTAGACCCGCCTCCCACTATGGTCACGTGCACTTGTGACGTAGTCACCCGGAAGCATCCACGGCTTCATATACACAGCAACCGCAATACACTCCTTCAAAATCGCACACGATCGTGGCGGTCTTACGCTGACCGAAGCGTCCCTTTGCCTGTTGGATTGATTCCACACCTCACGGTAAGCTCTGCCGACCCGAATGCTCTCTCTCAGCTAGTTCACAGTGACACTAGCTGAACCCCAGAATTTCACTGTACATATTGTTTCACTTCTTCACCTTGCGCCGTTTCCGCTGATTACACATTGTCACTTGCGTCGCCACTTTTATGTTTCACGAACACAATTGAGCACCAAGTCCAATTCGGGTTGCTATTGCATTCTATGCCTACAGTGCTGCTACAACTGTACCCTTTTTACTGTGACCTTAAGTATTTGATGCTAAGTGCACATTTCTACAAACTTCTCAGAGTCTCCTGTCTTCCTTCCGTGTAATGTATTGTACATACGTGCTTAACCAACTTTATTAATGACACCAGTTGAGATATTGTTGCCTTTTCTCACGTACCTACCCACATCTCAACGTGGTTTATGGGTTATACTCCTGTTGTTTATACAACAATTTTGTCAATCAGGACACAGTTCCCGGGGGGGAATAAAGTATAAATAGGATATAAGGGGTCAGGATAGAGGCTTCCTGGCCCCATGGGACTGATGGAGGGATCTGTGAGGGACCCCTCATGGAAAAGAAATTATTCAAAAGCATTTGTTTGGGGTGCGCAAGGTTCCACTGATCCACCACAGCACTCAGCAAAACCCCTCCATGTGAATAAGCGACGGATCCGCAGATCAAGATCCCAATTAAAAAAAATATACACCCTCACTCATATACCCACTTACACACCCACACATCCATACAGCCACTCACGCACCCACATATACACATGTGCAGCCACTCACACACCCACTCACACATCCATACAGCCACTCACACATCCACTCAGAGACCCAAAACACAACTCACAGACCCACTCACATACCCATCCAGCCACTCACACACCCACTCAGAGACCCAGAGAACCCCTCACATACCCACACAGGCACTCACTCACCCATGTACATACCCACACAACCACTCACACATCCCCTTACACACCTGTACAGCCACTCACACATCAAGTCACAGACCCAAAACACCACTCACACACCCACTCACAGACTCACACAGCCAGTCACACACACACTCACATACCCACTCACACACCCACTTATACACCCTCACAAACACTCACACACCCATACAGACACTCACACACCCACTCAGAGACCCACTGAGGCACTCATACACCCACTCACACATCCACATACATACCCACACAGCAACTAACACAGCCACCCACTCACAGACCCACACAGCCACTTACACACTCACTCACAGATCCACTCAGCCAGTCACACGTGCACTGGCAAACCCACCACACACTCACACACCCACTTTCCCACCCACACAACCACTCACACACCAAGGTTACAGGGAAGTTATAGTTAGGAAATAGCATTAAAAAAACATAGAAAGTCACTGAAAAAACAAAGGTTACAGAGACGTTATAGTTAGGTGATAGAGTTAAAAAAAAAACTTAGATTTTTTTTTTAAATTCTCTCTAGCCCAACACCCTAAACACACAGGTGCCTGATCAATCTCTGTGTGACAACATAGCAGTCTTCTTTCAATCAAAGTTAAAGGAAATTTACTGTGAGTTTGATACAAGCCGGAACACCAACCCCATTGGCTCTAGGTTTGAGTGAAAGTCAGGTGCCCCTTCAGATCCATGTCCTCCAATAATCTTGCATGTCGCAGCAAGAACAGTCACTGCTTATCTTACTAATCTCTTGAATGAGATAATTCTCGCAAGAGGGGGCATGGCTTGACGCCGATGTAGGGAGCAGCGGACCTTAGAGCTCCTCCGTGACCTCCCTCCACAGCAAGTAATCCTGAGTTGCTAGGGTGGCCCCTGGCGTCGTAACTGGCGGCGGAGGTCCTGGTGCCCATCTGGGTAGGATAACAAGACACGGGGTGTCGAGAACGAAGAAAACGGCGATTTCTTTCCCTGATCGTGCTCCGGCTGAAAGATCGCGAACAAAATGGCGGCCGCGCTTCGCTGCAACAGGCTCCGCTGGTAAGAGAGCCCAAGGCGTTGGGTGAAACTGCTGAGCGGGGGAGTGAAGCAGAAGGGCAACAAGCGTGCGCTTGTGAGGGGGCAGGCGGACCGAAACGGAGGCGAGGTGAGGCTCGAGGAGAGCGCAGAGGACAACGCCTGACCTTAAAATGGCGGCGCAAGACACCCCAGGCAAGACGCGCTGGTGATTGCGGCCGGTGATTGTGGTGGCCTGCCCACCCCGTGGCACTCGTGGCCAGCTCCTGGTGCCTGGACTTAGACATAACTCATTGGTGGCAGGGAGCGGAGTAGATGAGGAGCCTCCCGGTTGGAGTGTGTATGGAACAGGGAACACACGAGCCTGCGGTGATACCAAGTGGAGCCCAACATTAGCCGCTGCAGGTGTGTGAGCCAGCACTTGAATGGACCTGGGAGACACGTCGAACTGACTGGGGTGCGGGCTCTGTGACGCCTCGTAAGCAGGGGACTGCTGCTCTGGATGCGGGGGACGGATGTGTACTTCCAGGGCGCTGCCATAAAGTGAAGTGAGGAGAGTGGGGCTGCGCTGCTGCCCGGTTGCTGGATCCTGAGGGGAGCTGGAACTGTGCTGCCGCCTTGGACGGAACCACAGACTCACTGAATGTCTTCTGGTTGACCCGATGGGGACTGTGATGACCGCCTGAAGCCCCTGCAAAACGGAGTCATCCGACTGGTCCGTATATGAGAGGTCTCCCTACCGCCTACTACGCGAGAGAGTGCCCGCATTCGCTATAGGGCAGCCATGAGCACCGGAAAACCCACGGCATTCTACCAACCGATTATTGCACCATACTGAAACCTAGTTCGACAGGGCACGAGATGGGCAGAACGTCCAGGAGAAAAGGATTTGAGGTCCTGCGGCTGGACGAGCAGGAACATCACACCGACGAGGAGGAGGGGGCACCTGCTGGACGGGTGGAAAGTGTGCCTGCAGATCCTACTCTGGCTGACATTATGCAGGCCATCACCTCCTCGAGGGAGGCTCTGGAGACAAAGATGGACGCCATAGGGACGGATCTCACCCTGCTCAAGGACGACCACCGCAAACTTAAGGAGAGAGTGGCTGCCAATGAGACCACCATGAGGGATATCCCGGACACAGTAGACACACTGAAGCAGGCCCTGAAAGCGGTGGAAACCAGGGTCAAAGTGCTGGAGGTGAGAGCTGAGGACAGTGAGGGGCGCTCACGCAGAAACAACCTGCGCATCGTAGGAGTTCCAGAACGGGAGGAGGGGATGGATGCGGTCCAGTTCCTGGAGGCTTGGTTAAAAACAGAGGTGGCCCCGGAGGGCCTCTCCCCCTTCTATGCCCTGGAGCGGGCCCATAGAGTCCCAGCCAGACCTCCTAACCCTGGTGCCCCACCCCGCCCACTGGTGGTGCGCTTACTCCATTATCGAGACCGGGATTTCCTCCTGCAGCGAGCTCGCGAAAAGCAGTCCTTACAAATCGGGAACAGTAGGGTGATGATCTTCCCGGACTATACTAGGGAGGTGCAGCGACAAAGAACCTCCTTCCTAGCTGTCAAGCGAAAGATACGACAACTGCAGCTCCCATATGCCATGCTGTTTCCGGCTCGCCTGAGAGTGACGGCGGATGCGGCGACACATTTCTTTAATACTCCGCAAGAAGCTTGGGACTGGTTAGAAGCTCGACGCGGTGGGGAAACGCGACCACAGTGCCTGGAATCGCCCCGACAGCAATCAACTTCTTCTTCGCCACCCAAGGGGGCCCCCTCGCCTGATGGGAGACGCCAAGAACGAGACAGGGCGGTGCGAGCAGTGGCGGAGATCAGTCAGGGAGCAGCGAGTCCGACCAGCAATATCACAGACCCTGATCGGGACAGATCTGGGAGCTCGAGCTCAAGCAGTGCCCATGGGCTCTCGGACACTGAACTGCCGGACGTTACACCACAAACAGCGGATGGCGTGTTTGGCTGACCAGGCAACAGGTCGTATATCCAGGGGGTTGCTTGTTGGGGAATGGTGACCCTTGTTACTAGCGATTTAGACTGAGAACTGCCGATGGACACACTTGCACTATTGGGGCTTGCCGAGTGTTCTTTCTCTGTGGGGGGCGGGGTCGGGGGGTTCTGGGTCCAGTGATATCGGATACGTGCTGCCACTTCCATGATTCACTGTTTGAGTGATATAGTTTGGATGGGGACCTGGTTGGGTAGGCCTGTCCTGGGGAAAGGGAGTTGGGGTGTTTTTATTGTTGGGGGAATTTGGTTTGGGACCAGGCATGTCGCTAGGAGAGGAGTACGTCGAGAAGCATTGGAGATTGTACTATGGATTCCACCGTAGGTTTTAAATGCATAACCTGGAATGTTAGGGGATGCACACCATGAGCAGAAGACACAAAATACACGCCTACCTGATTAGAAGAGGAGTGCAAATTGCATTATTACAAGAGACACACCTCACACAGAAGGAAGGGACGGCACTCCAGCGCCGTTGGAGAGGGCAGATCTTCCACACCACGTATTCAGCCTTTGCTAGGGGGACCCTAGTATGGGTGAGGGCGGGAATCCCCTTTCAGTGCGTCAGACAGATAATAGACCCAGAGGGTAGGTTTGTGGTGGTGCTGGGGCGCCTGGATGGCCGAGACATCACTATAGGAAGCATATATGCCCCCAATGTTGATCAACCCGCATTCTTAGTGCAGCTATCACAGACGTTAACGCAGGTCCTGACCGGACCAGTACTTTTGGGGGGTGACTTCAATAGCATTGCTGACCTGAACCTAGACCGATCCCACCCACCACTCTCTACCGCCCCTACACACAGGGTCGCTGAAGCTCGACGGGACTGGCAACGACATTGGGGACTGACAGATGTTTGGAGGGCCCATCACCCGAGGGAAAGAGACTACTCTTATTTCTCTGCTCTACACGAGCTGCATGTTAGGTTGGACTACATTCTCTGCTCACCAGACGTACATGCAGGGATCACCTCGAGCGAGTACTTGACTAGGACGCTGTCTGATCATAACCCCCTACTGATATCCTTGAGCTGGGCGCGGACTAGGCCCACAATTCCCAGTTGGCGTCTCAGACCGGAGGTACTAGAGGACCAGGTATTCCGAGCTACGATAGGCACCGCAGTAGAGAAATACTTCCAGAATAATGCTGGCACAGCTGCCAACCCCCACATTGAATGGGATGCCTTTAAAGTAGTCATAAGGGGTCGCTGTATTGGTGAAGCGGTAGGCGTACGGAGGGTTCTTTTAAACGATGTACAGACAGCAGAAGACCGGCTCCGAGATGTTGAAAAGGATAGACCAGAAAGGGTAGACAAACAAGCGGAGCTACTAGAGGCCAGGGAAACACTAGCATTACAGGTGGAACGGTTGAGATGCTTTGACTATAGGGCCTATGCAACCCGGGCCCACGCTGAGAGGGATAAGTCTGGGGCGTTACTGGCTTGGCTGGCCAATCCGGCGAGAAGAGGGACGACGGTCCTAGAATTAAGGGGGAGGGGTGACGTGACTCATTACGGACAACAAGACATCAACGCACAGTTCTTGGAATATTATACTACTTTATACCAGAGCCAATTGGACCCTATGGTGTTGGAGGATGTGGGATTTTTGGAGGATATTGAACTTCCCCAAATTGATGCAGACGCTGCGGAGGCCCTGGGTCATGACATAGAGTTGGGTGAGGTCAGAGGGGCCATTAAATGCATGGCCAGAAATAAAACACCTGGCACGGACGGGCTCCCGGTCGAGTTCTATGCCACATACGTGGATGCATTGGCTCCTCGCTTGGTGGCCCTGTACAATAGGTCGAGGCGGGACGGATGTCTGCCTGCGTCAACGAGGGAAGCGGTAATTATACCGCTCTTGAAACCAGGTAAGCCGCCCTGGGATCGCACTGCGTACCGGCCACTCGCCATGCTCAACCTTGATTATAAGATCTTGAGCCGAATTTTAGCCAGCCGTTTGATGACACACATGACAGCGCTTGTGCACGCAGACCAGGCGGGTTTCATTCCCTCCCGGAATACGGCCATGAATATCAGGCGGTTACTGCGAGTGCTGGACGCCCCCATCCAAGAAAACAGAGAGGCGTGCATCCTATTGATTGATATTGAAAAAGCATTTGACAGCCTTGAATGGCCATATCTTTTCAGAGTCTTGAGGGCCTTTGGCCTCGGGGAGGGGTTTGTGGCCTGGACGGCAATATTATATAAGAGCTCCACTGCCAGGGTGCGCACGGGAAGCGTGATATCAGAGGCCTGCGTAGTGGGCAGGGGAACGAGACAAGGGTGCCCGTTGTCTCCCTCTTGTTCGCGCTGGCGATGGAACCTCTAGCTGTACATGCGCGTTTGGGGCGGTATTACCGGGGGCTGGACGGGGTGGGTCAGTCCCAATTTATTGCATTATATGCTGATGATCTTCTAATGTTCCTCGCCAACACTACGGAAGAACTACAAGGTGCCAAAAACCTATTGACCAGACTGGGAAGGGTGGCGGGCCTTAAGGTCAATTGGAGCAAGACGTGCCTGTTCCCTGTTTTAAGTGGAAGGAGTGATCCGCCGGATGGGCTAGATGTTGCATGGGAAAGCAGCTGTTTGACTTATCTGGGAGTACGTATTTATCATACGGCTGCCGATTTATTGGAGGGTAATGTCGGACGGGCGATACGGGCCACCAAGAATAATTTTGAATTTTGGGGGACTCTCCCGCTTTCGATGGCGGGACGGGTGGCGCTTCTAAAATGGTCACGCTACCGCGATTACTCTATTATTTTGGGACGCTACCACTATGGATTCCGCGAAGATTCTTTACCCAGCTTAATACCATGATCACAGGCTTTTTATGGGGTTCCGGGAGACGCAGAGTAGCGCTCGCCACCATGATGAGGCCTAGACGAGATGGGGGCTTTGCAGTGCCGGATTTTGAGGCCTACTACCATGCAGCACAGCTGCAGTGGTTCACGAAATGGATGGCGGGAAGACTTCGTACTGGGGAAGAACGGGGGGCTCTGATCCGGATCTGAGACAGCTCTCTCAAGTGTTACTAGGGCTCCCATTGAGAGAAAGGGACGTTATGAGAGACCTGTGGGCGATGCGTCAATGCTGGAACTGGGTTAGTAGGAGAACCCGGCAGATACCCCCATATGCCCCTGAGATCCCGCTGCTGCTGTGCGAGGCACTACCCCATGGGGAGACTGGCAGGGATTGCGGACCTGGGAGGGGGCGGGAGTCTCCACTATTGGAGACCTCTACGAAAACGATACCCTGTTACCCTTTAATGACCTGATGGAGCGACACGGACTTCCCAGGAGAGACTTCTTGTTACATGCCTCCCTGACGATGGCTATCCGTAAACATTGGAAGAAGGGAATGGTGGAACCGCCGATCTCGACACCATGCCAATATGTAGTATCAGCGGCTGGGACGATCAAGGCAGTCACTTGCCTCTATGGGCGGCTCACCCAGGAGATGCGGCGGCCCTTGGAGAACCTGCGGCTCAAATGGGAAACAGACCTTGGGATGCCCATAGCTGAGAAGCCGTGGGAGGCATTAGTAGAGAGGGCATGGAAAAGTTCTAGAAATGCACGATTCCAGCTAATCCAGTTCTTTGTCCTCCACAGAGCATACCTCACCCCGCACAAGATTAATGAGTATTTTGGGGCCCGATCAGTTTGTCCGCGATGTAAATTAGACAACGCCGCATTTTTACATATGTTTTGGGAATGCCCACTACTAGAGGGGTTCTGGAGGGAGATACTGACTATACTGGGCAACATAACGGAAAGAGACACTACACTGACCCCGGGATATTGCCTGCTGCATTGGTTTCCCCACACTGCCCGGAATAAGGTTACCAGCAAATTTATAGACCTGGGGTTAGTCCTGGCTAAACGAGAAATCACCAGCCACTGGAAGGCGACCAGTGCTCCTAGTGGCTCGAGGTGGCGGAGGGAATTTATAAAATGGGCAGATTGCGAGGGGATTCTTAGGCTGCAAATGGCCCGGAGAATGGATAATGGACAAATGCTAGATGCGGCGAGGGCATGGGAGGCACTAGTTGAGTTGCTCAGGCACCCGGCGGACGATCCCGAACCCCCCCCTGAGTGAGTGGATCTGTGAGGGAGAGCTGCAGTGTTGTCCTATTGGGTTGTGACCTATGGGGGAATGAAACCATATAATACGTAGCGGCATCCCCTTGTTAGTTGCCACTCTATTGGAATTACTGTATCTGTTGTCTTATATGACTGAGTACGATTCTTCGCAGAGCTATTGATGACCGAGCGACATGCCTGGAGGGTGGGGGAGTGGTATAGGGGGAGGGGAAGGGAAGGGTACGTTATGGCTAAAGGAAGGGGTGGTAGGGTGGGTGGGATTGTTCCCAAAGTTGGGGAGAGGGGGATTATTTGTTTGTAATTGTATGACATATCAATGAGGGCTTTGAATTTGATTATAATTGAACCTAATGGGAACCTGATGCCCGGATATAACAAACTGCGCAGCAGGGCCCATTTACATGACTGCTACAAATGACTAGATATTGCCCTACATGCCTAGATCAAGAGAATATGCCATAGAGATTGTTGTATTATAAATGCCTAATAAAATTTGTTTACAAAATGAGATAATCCTCGCAAAACATTTCCCCAACGAGAGGGGGCATGGCTAACCACCTATGGAGTGGGTATCAGGGACGCGAAGCTCCCAGCCGAGCGCCGCCATCCAGGCTCATCCCAGACTGAACAGGCAGTTCTCGCCTCACTAAATGACACGATGGAGCAAACAACATTGTGCACTACCCGATTTAGAGCTGACAGATGCAAAGTCAACCTCCTAACACTGAGAGGTCTAGAGATGGGCCTAACTGCAGAGGGGCAACTACAGGCAAGATGGTGATGCATGGGGGAACGATGGCCTGACTTGCCCGCAAGTGACTGGCTGCGAGTGCGGTACGGGGGCGAGCCGATCTGCTTCCCCCCTCTCCATATGGGGGCGAGGGGAGTGCCGCCTGGCTGGCTGAGCTGCTGAAGACAGGAGCTGCTGATGAGATCAACATAGATGGCTGAAGGAGAGGGTCGCGTCTATGGAGCGAACACTAGACGACCTCCAACCGGAGGTTAATGGCACCCAGGAAAAGTTCACCCGTATGGACACCAGATTGAAGACGCTTGAGCTGTGTGTGGAAGATGCGGAGAATAGGGCAAGACGTAATGATCTCTGCAAAATTGGCCTGCCGGAGCGCATTGAGGGTAATGGCGCAGACATGACTGCTTTTCAGGAAGAATGGCTTCGAGCCGAAGTGACCCCAAAGGGACTCTCACTGCTCTACGTGCTTGAGCGCGCCCATTGGGAACCTTCCTGCCCTCCGCTGCATGGTACAGGCCCAGACCTGTCATAGCCAAAGTACTGCATTTTAAGGACAGAGTTCACATCTTGACCCAAGCAAGGTTGAAGGGCGAAATTTTGGTGCAAAACTGAAAAGTTATGATTTTCCCTGACTTTTCCAGGGAGGTCCAGTGGCAGAGGGCCTCACTTACGGAAGGAGCCTGGGTATCACTGTTCCTGGTCCGACTCCGGGTACATCGTGACGACTCCTTGCACTTCTTCACTCCCCTCAACAACTCTGGGAATGGGTCGAGCAACTGCCCCAGCATGAGCATGAGGCTGCATCAGCAGATGGCTTGTGCCGGTGCTCTTGTCGACCCTCATGGAAGAGGGTGCGAACAGCAAGTGAAGCAAGGGTGATGGAGGAGGTGGCGGCCATCAGTGGTAGAGGATTGGCTCCCCCCTCTGAAACTGGAGACGAGGTGTAAAGGGACTCAGACATCGGTCTCCGACTGTAATACAGAAAATGTCTCTCCCAAAAGTCACCCCTCGCTCAGCGGAGGACATTATCTAAAGGCCTACCAAGTACATCATCAGGAAGCAATGTTACTGAACTGGTTATTCCTGGTTGTATCATAGTTGACATTATGATATTATATGTTACGAATTGAAGCAAGAACTGCATATGTATGCTTTCTGTAATACTTGCTTGGGGTTGCCCCGGTGGCGCACAGCGAGCCTGGGGGTTGTCTGCACTAGCCCGTCCCCGTAGCCCTAAGCATATGCTTAGGCTGTCCGGTTTTAGGTTTAAACCTATATTAACTGATAAAACCCCACCGAAAGGGAAATAGCCCTCACCAGTGTGAACATATAAACACTGAAAAAACACCTACACAACCACAGACTAAATGGCATTCAAAGAAAGGAAAAGGAGAGTGAGTCATTTATTTCTTCCTGAAGGGGCCAAAACAATGTAACTTTGCTATACAAGCTAGCAGCAAGAAAGAATGGGCTAACATTATTCTGCTTGGGTTTTGTTGTTTAGGGATGTCACTAAAATATTGTTTCTTCTTCCTTTTGCTTTTTTCAGTTTTGTGGTCTTTGGTCTAAAGATGCAGGGTTTAGACGCATGTTTTAGTTCTTGTTTAATTATTTTATAAACTGTAGAGAATCAGGAAATGTCAAATTGATATTTGATATTTTGGCTGCGTTTGATTCTTTCACTGATAGGTAAAATGGCTGGTTTCATAAGAATGTTTCCCAATATGTGCCATCACATTTAACCACAGAGAGTGGGTAAAAACCCTTGATACACCAGAGCCCAGTTTCTAGTGAGTCAGTATTGATAGGTGGTGAATTGCCAACACCTCAGGCTTTAAACATTCGAAGCAAGGTATAGTGACAAGTATATATGAAAAAAGTGCTATCACCAAGCATCTGGGTTAGTGGTGAAAACATGACACCAGACTTTTGGAAAACATGGAACGCAGTATCACTTGGAATGCTGCTGCAAAAAGGTTCATTCCAAGTTCAACAAAGATTGGAGTGACATTGTTTGTATTTGCAGTGATTCAGCTACGTATATGAAAAAGTTATCGATATTGATATCTGAGCACAAGTGCTTCCCTGTAAAAGATCTTTGCCACTTGTTAGATGGTATGCTGAAAGCATCTTTATAATCTTCAGAGTTAATGAAGAATGCTGTTGACTTTTTAGTCCATTCTGGTGCACTGTTTTGTTATGCATGGGAACTAAAACGCAAATATTTCTAATTTTGTGCTTTGTGTGGCATCAAAGAAAGAGTCATCCCAACTGTGTCGCTTAGCTGATGGTTCTCAGTCCAAGGGGCTGTGAATGCTATATTATCCATGTGGCAACCATTTACAGAATTTTTGCTGAGTGATGATGCCAAAGGCAAGAAATGTGAGGATCTTTGGTCGCATATTTTATAGTGATGTGAAAAAAGTGCACTCTACTGCATTCTTAGATTTTTACAGGAAAACATAACTGCTGTAGTGGACATAATAAAAAAAACTAGAGTCTGAAAACACCCTTGTCTGCTAAGTGTTCAGCATAATTGGTGTAGATGTAAAACATCTCCTTGAGAGTAGGCTGGGCGACACTTTTAGTGACTTTGAACTGCAACATGTTCCATGTTAGAGTGCTTGCCACTTGGTAAGCAAAGCAATATTGAAGATCAATTCAGGAACATTTATTTTACAATGTATGAGAAATGGCTTGCAGTGATGCATAGAAATGTCCCTTCACCAACTATGGCATTTGAAGTCAATGAAACCTCACTGTGGTACTCTGTACAAGTTCTAGATCCCTTCCGTAAAGGGGAATTTTCTCTGTAGTTTCAAAAATGCTGCTTCATTTTTGACCACTTCAATAACTCTGAGGGCATAAGCGCCCAGTTCAACACAAATGTTGCAGAACCTGCCCAGAGAATTGCATTTCTTCAAGTGCACCAGTATTGGCACGGAAAGCTGTCAGTGGCCAGAGTTAGCAAATTGTGCCCTGGCTGTTTTGGCGTTGCCTGTCTCAAGTGCCAATATTGAGAGGGCCTTTTCACAGATAAAAGTTTACATGGGAAGGAAAGAGCGAGCGCACATGACCAAATACTCACTGAAGAAGTATTGTATGGTGTACTACAATAAGTTTGATTTGGAAAAATGTATTTGGACCTCATATACACTGTACGTACACTGTCTATATACCATGCACTATCAGTGCAGAAAGCAAGCAATAATAAAAGCAAAACTTTCCATAAACACCGGAAAAACACTGTTTCTGTTGTTTTTAATGGCACGAAAATGTGTAACCACTGATAACACTGTTTTTTTAAGGTATTGAAATCACTTGAAAACACTGAAAAAACCCCACCAGAATTTACCAAAAATAGAAACTGAAAACAGGAAAGCCTACATATGCTCTGTGCGCAGATGGTATAATGTTGTTTGATGGTTTGGATGGGGGTGACTCCACTTCTTTTCCTAGGTTTGGGTATTTAGGGTGTTCTTGTTCTTTTGTTAGTCGGTCTGGGATTCTCTACTGCCTCAACCCTTGCTATTATTTCCAGGGTATACTGAGTTGATGTCACGCACACACCCGGGGGCCTGGGTTGTTGGGGTGCGGCCCCAGGATACTTTTCTATAGCTCCTTTATGGGAACCCTTTAGACTATAACTTGCTCAGTTGGAATATCAAGGGATTGAATAACATGTTGAAGAGACCTCAAATATATACATACCTCAAGAAGCGTGGGATCCACATCACAATCTTACAAGAAACCCACATCACTCTCCAAAAGCGGGAAGTACTACACAAGAGATGGCAGGGTCAAATTTATGCAATGACATTCTAAGCCTTTGCTAGGGAGCCCTAATTTGGATCCGTCCTGGGGTCCCGTTCCAAAAAAACGGAGAACTCATTGACCCGAGCAGGCGCTATGTCCTCGTGTCAGAGAGGCTTGCGGGATGGGATGTCACTATTGTGGGACTCTACGCCCCGAATTCGGATCAAGGGGGGTTCCTCCATGCACTCTCTCACTAAATGACTCAACCTATAATCATGGTAGGGGACTTTAACAGTGTGTCAGACCCTGTGATAGATACATCTCACCCTCCCCTGAGGGACTCCCCTGTTATTCGACTGATCTGCACATTCTGAGATTGGCAGAGGCAGTGGGGTCTTGTGGATTCCTGGAGACAGTTAAACCCGGGTGCTAGGGATTATTTCTTTTATTCAGGACTGTATGATCTTCATGTACGACTCGACGCCTGCCTTTGCTCCCCGGGGGTACAAGTGATGGTACACCAAGTGGAATACCTATGTCACATGGTCTACAATCATAATCCACTACTACTGAAAATAAACTGGCAGCAGGACTGACCTAGAATTCCGGACTGGCGACTGCTCGTGGAGACATTGGAAGACCTGGTATTTGAACAAACTATAGGGGACGCCATTAGTGACTATTTCGCTGACATTGCCCACATGACGGCTTCACCCCTTATTGAATGGGACGCCTTCAAGGCAGTACTTTGGGGCAGATGTGTTGCGGAATCAGAGGGAGTGTGTCGCACCCTGCTTCACGAGGTGGAGACTCATGAACGGACTCTGCGAGACTTAGAGAAGACCCGCCCTGGGAATCGCGATCTGCAGCCACAGCTCCTGGACACGAAAGAGCAATTAGCGGTGCAAGTGGAGAAGCTACCATGAATACATGATTAGGGCACATGCGGAGTGCGACAAGACGGGTACGTTGCTGCCGTGGCTTGCCAACCCCACCAGTAGAAGCTCCTTAATTTTAGAGATTGAGTCGGCGAGGGTGAACGGCTGTGCAACCAGATTGAGATCAACCATTGCTCTGGAAACTATTACACCACCCTCTACGCACCCCCCTCACTCCACCTCAGGAATACCTTACTGATTTACTGGAGACAGCGGGACTCTCACACCTTGATGCGGAGATGCTGAGTATCTGGGAGGACCCATTATGTTGCAGGAGATATGGGCTGCGGTCGAGAGTATGGAAAGAGGCAACATACCTGGCTCTGATGGCTTCCCAATAGAATTTTATGCTACTTATATTGAGGAGCTCGGCCCTAAACTGGTGGAGCTGTATGCTGCAGCACAAGAGGCGGGGCATTTGCTGACCACCACGGGTGAGGCACTTGTCGTCCCCCTGCTCAAGCCTGGGCGGACCTCCCAGGATGTTCAAGCATATCGTCCCCTATCCAAGCTAAACGTGGACTATAAAATACTGAGCCGGACACTGGCATCGCGCTACCTCCCCTGCATGTCCAGACTTATTCATCCCGATCAGACAGTGTTTATTCCGGGGAGGAACACGTCCATAAATATTCGTAGACTCCTCTCCCTTATGGACACTGCTGATCCAGAGGATGATGATGCGGTGGTTGTATCCATCGATATAGAAAAAGCTTTTAACAGCCTGCGATTAGACTATTTATATGCGGTAATGAGAAACCTGGGGCTGGAGGAGGGCTTTCTAAAATGGACCCAACTCTTATATGAATCCCCGACTGCGCGGGTTCACACAGGTAAGACGATCTCTCAGTCCTATATAGTGGGAAGGGACACCAGGCAGGGCAGCCCCCTTTCTGTGCTTTTGTTTGCCATTGCAGTTAAACCACTGGTCGCAGAGCTTGCCAGAGGTTGGTTTATCGGGGACTGAGCAGGAGAGACCTGACTCATACCATAGCGCTGTACGCCAATGATATGCTGCTGTTTCTTGCTGGGGCAGGAGAGGGATTAACTTGAGCAATAACATTATTAGAACCCTTTGGTGACTGTTCGAGGCTCTAAACTGGCAGAAATCCCTTTTCTTTCCCATTACTGGTGGGGGGCACCCGCCCAGGAATCAACAGGGCCTTGTATGGGAGGGTACATGCATGAAATATCTGGGGGTCAAGGTGTTTTATAACCGCAGAGATCTTCTGGACGTGAATGTGGGTGCAGCCGTGAGGCGCTTCGAGCCAATGCAGGTTTTTGGAGAACCCTACCCTTGTCTGGGGTAGGCTGCATATCAATCGCTAAAATTGTGGCTCTCCCCCTTTCATTATATTTTTTTACCACCCTACCAATTTTCATCCTTCGCACAGTTTTTAAGGAATTGGACTCATTACTGGTTGAGCTTACCTGGCGTACAGGTAGACGAAGAGTATCCATGGCCATATTGCGTAGACCCACCAGAGGGGGGGGGGCTTGGCCGCGCCTGATTGGGAAACATACTACTTATCAGCTCAACTCCAATGGTTTACTCGGTGGTTACATGCCCGACTGAATAGTGAAGGGGGGGGCCCTGCTGGGACTCTTACTTTGCACAGTCTGCTTCTCATTCTCCTGACCACCCCAGACGCCCTGTGGTGGGTGGTGCAACAGACTTGCAAGTTGTCTGATGCAGCTGGCAGCGCTGTCTACAGCACGTCCACACCCCATACCCGTTTGCACTGGACATGCCCTTGCGGTGCCTCACTGTGCTCAACACGACAGGGGCGCCGAAGGGCATAACGGAGTGGCACTGTTATGGCATTGGTTGTTTGGGGGATCTCTCCAGGAATGGGGAATTGTTGTCATTTGCGGACTTATCTGAATCCTTTGGGCTACCTCTAGGTCAGTTCCTGCTGCATCATGCAGAAGGGTTGACAATACATGATCACTGGGGTAGTGGTGAGGCAGAACCACTGCTTTATCGTGGTAGCCTGGTTGTCTGCACAACCGCAAGTAGAGTATGGGCTATCACCTTCATGTATCAGTCACTCAGAACAGTTATTATGTTGCCCCTAGAAGGCCTACGTCTGAAATGGTAGGAGGAACTGGCGGTTCCATTTCCAGAGGAAAAGTGGGTATCTATATTGGCGAACACTTATAAGGTCTCCCGCAATGCTAGATTTAAGCTCATAAATTTTATTTTCTCCACAGAGCATATCTTACGCTCAGTATATTTATGCAGATATTTGGGGCGCAAGAGGTGAGATGCCCAAGGTGCCAGATGAGGGGGGCCGAGATGTTACACATGGTCTGGGGTTGCCCTGGTTTAAGGGACTTCTGGGAGGGGGTCATGGATTGTATTACTGAGATCACTGAGAGGCTTATCCCCTGTTCGCCTATCACATGCTTACTGGGTGGTTTTCCCCATCCCAATAAACTTAAAATAATGACTAAATTTATAGACTTAGCCATGATCCAACAGCAAGTCCTCAGGTACGTAGGTGGATGGAGGTTTTGATTCAATGGGTGTCGCACAAAGGTGTGGTATTGTTCCAGGAGGAGTCTGGAAGGGACGCAAAGTGATCAATAACGCTATGGCTTGGGATGTGTTAGTTGAATGACTGAAACGTTCGGACACTGATTCTCCTGAATATTCCATACTTTCAGAGCAAGGGCAAGATGAAGACCAAGCATGAACATTTTATTTAACTGAGATTGGACAATACTGATTATTGCTGTTGTGGGGAATATTGGATATTGGTACACCAAAATTCTGGTTGTTATGCTGATTCGCTGTCAATGGGGGGCAGAGGTGGTGCAAGACCGGGGAGGGGGATAGATAGTTCTCTTAAGTTCGCAGTAGGCTCCTGCAGGCAGAGGGTTGATGGCATTGAAAAAAACTGTCATACATATTGGCTCTTGAACTTTTGAACTGTATGATCATTAATATCATTGTGTATGTATTGAATTACCGATGTGTGTACAATGTGAACTTCCTGTGAATTCTTACGTCACAGCCTGCGAATGCCAAGAATTAATAAACATTTTATTTAAAAAAAGAAAATTGCCCCAACATTTGGAAGAAAGCCTCCACCCTTCCCTTGATAAAAAAAAACCACTCTCGATCCAAATGATCAATCTCTTGTCTCCCTTTGACAGCAAAAATCGTAGCGAAACATCTAAACTCAGCACTCTAGTTCTTTTTGGATAACAATTAAGTATTAGATAACACTCAATATGGTTTCAGGAAAAATCATAGCACAGAGTCGTCTGCTTTAATTGCAGCAACTGAAGAACTTAGAATGATTATGGACATTGGAGGAAAGGCGCCACTGATCCTTTTGGATCTATTCGCTGCTTTCGATACCATATGTCATTCAGTGCTTATCGAATGACAAGAAAGCATAGGCATTGGCGGGAAGGCCTGAGACCTTTTGAGTTCTTTTCTCACTAATAGAGAACAATCAGTATCATTAGGTGATTTTACATCCAAGGCTTTTACCCTCCCCTGTGGAGTTCCTCAGGGGTCCTCATTGAGACCCACGCTCTTCCATATTTATGTAGCACCTCCAGCCAAACTGATTAGATCTTTTGGTTTTTCCACAATCTCATACACTGATGACACACAAACTGTAGTCTTGATTATGAGTGATCCAGGCAAGGTTCCCTAACGTTCCAGCAGTTGCATGCGGGAGATAGTAAACTGGATGAGAGACAACTGTCTCAAATTAAACTTGGATAAGACTGAGGTCCTTCTACCAGTCTCATACACTGATGACTCGCAAATTGTAGTCTCAATCTTTAGTGATCCAGGCGAAGTTGCCAAACGTTTCAGCAGTTGCATGCGGGAGGTGGTAGGCTGGATGAGAAACAATTGTCTAAAATAAAACTCTGATAAAATAGCGGTCCTTTTATTTGGAAACAACACCTTTTTCTGAAATGCATCATGGTGGCCTCAAGATATAGGCCCCCTTCCCCCTCTATTTGCCAAAGTCAGGAATTTGGGAGTAATCTTTGATAGAAAACTCACTTTTGCGAACCAGATCAACCAAGTCACATCCTCTTGCTTCCTCTTATTAAGAACCTTGAGAAAGATCCTCCCTTTCATCCCATTCGATCTTCAAAAACAGTAATCACAACCTTAGTACTCTCCAGGATTGATTATTGTTGTTCCTTTTATAGAGGCATTCAACAAAGCCAGCTAAATAAATTGCAGGTACTTTAAAATGCGGTAGCCCATCTTCTCATGAAGATTCCAAATGTCAAATCAGTTTCTCAAACCATCAGGAAGCTACATTGGCTGTCGTACAGAAAACGAGTAGCCTTTAAGGCATTCTGTCTGGCGCACAAAGCTATCCTTGATAGTGGACCAGGATATCTTAGGAAAACATTTCTTTGGTACACCCCTAGTAGAACTCTATGTTCATCCTCAGCCAAAATGGTGGTACTGACCAAAATCAGAAACTCTTCCTGGGGTGGTGGAAGTCTTATTGTTGCCACATGTAAATTGTGGAACAAATTGCTTTGGTACCTCAAAGCCCAAGCTATTTTTTTGCAATTCACAAAACAGCTTAAAACTTGGCATTATTCTCTGTCTCTTTAGTCGACATATCCATCATTCTTGCCTTTCTAGCTTCTTTTAGATCACATATGCATCAGTTAGTAGATGCTAGTGCCAAGAAGCCCTTCGCCATTTGAGCGCTCCATAAAATTATATCAATATGAAGAAATTCACAAAAAAACAAAGGTTACAGGGACGTTATAGTTAGGTTCAGGTTTTACACACACAAAACCATAGAAATTCAGCAGTTCTAGTTATAGTTAGCTCGAGTAATTATAACTCGTTCCCTAAGGTAACTATAACTCACGCCCTTGCCATGCACTGCTAATTACCCCACATATTACATCATTCATGACATCTTCTATGACATCATTGATAATATCACTGGAACATTTGCAATGAAATTATTGAACTGTGTATGGCGGGTACACGGGTTATAGTTACCTTAGGGCACGAGCTATAGTTACTTAAGATAACTATAATTGCTGAATTTCTATGGTGTTGTGTGTGTAAAGTATGAACCTAACTCTAACGTCCCTGTAACCTTTGATTTTTTAGTGAATATACATATGTATTACAGAGCATCCGTTTGACGAATCTCAGTGAAACTTTGCAGACCAGTTTCACTGATTACATTGTCGGAGGATTGAAAGTTTTGTGGCGTTTGGTCACGGGGGTACAAAGAAAGGAGATCCCAAAACACGCTTGAAATCCAATACATTTTCCATAGACTTTTGTATTTTACTTAGCGGCAAAACAGCGGAATGGATTGGAATTAAATTTCACAGCAATGTACATTAGACTATGTAGATGATTCTTTTTGCTATTGCAAGTGATGTTATGAAGTGGTTATGAAGTTATAAGGGCAAACAACTTAGTGATATCTTATAGCGCAATATACCTAGAAAGTAGCAAGGAAGCCCAAAAAATAAATTAGACTGCATGAACAACTGAAAGACCCATATACGGTCACATGGTAATGGAAACCTATTAAAAAAATACATAACAAATAGAATACATCTTAATCTACATAAGTTGTTTTGCATGCTTTCTGGCTCACAAAATAAAATTGGTCCAACAAGTCAAACAAAAATCAGCTTCTATTGCACTCCTGTGCAACAAAATGAACAAATTGGCCTAGCATTGAGACACATAATCTACTATTTGGAGGACATGATAAATGCCCACTACAAAATAAATAATAATCTCAATTCTTTTAACAATAACAATGATAGCCTTTCATTCACTATGGCCTTCATATATAGCACAATCCTACTAAAAGTAGTAAGGAAGCCCAAATAATAAACTAGACTGCACATGTAAAGTTTCAGATTTACTGCATGAACAACTGAAAGATCCGTTTATGGTCACATGCTAACGGAAGCCTATAAACAAATACATAACAAATAGAATACATATTAATCTACATAGGTTTTCTTTGCATGCTCTCTGGCTCACAAAATAAAACTATGCCCAACAAGCCAAACAAAACCCATATTCCTTATGTACACCCGTCCAACAAAATGGAAAGGTAACCTAGCAATGAGCTACACAAACTACTATGTGGAGGATATGATCATAGGCCAGTAGGAAAAAAAATCTTAATTTTTATGACAACAATGATTGGCTTTCATTCACTTTGGGCTTTATATGTAGCACAATCCTACTAAAAGTAGCAAGGAAGCCCAAAAAATAAATTTGACTTCATATGTAAAGCTTCAGAATTACTACATGAACAACTAAAAGACACATTTATGGCCACATGATTATGTAAACCAGTAAACAAGTACATAGCAAACACAATAGATGAAAAGAAAGTATTCACATTAAATCTGATTGCCACTCTGTAGTTATAGTTAGTATTCACAAAGATTGGAATTCCTCTAATATTAGCTCCCTAATAACTTTTCACCCTTTTGACGAACCACCACAAAACGTTCCTGACCTATTGCATTTTCTACATCTTGAGATTACGTACATTTTTGTGGTGAATTAAGGGGGTGCAAAGGTTAAAGGGGGTCCCAAACACCTTTTTCCACCAATGCATTTCTATAGACTATTGTATTTGACGTAGCTCGGAAACGGCTGAATGAATTTCCATGAAAATTGGCTGGATTATACGTCATGGTGCAGAGATTATGCTTTTGGGTACTGCAGTTAAGTAGAGTAAGCATTTTTTAAGTTATAAGGCGTTCAAACTTAGTGATATCTGTCACGGTAGTACTTTCACGTGATTTCACAAACTTTTGTGAAACTACTGTGGTACATGGCCATAAACTTATTTAAAATATATATAAATAAATTTCCCTACATATTACCACTTTAATAATGTGGTAATAGGTAGGGACCTATTACTTACCTACAGCTAAGGCCCTAACACTGAACACAGCCAAAGTGTATTAAAAACAATATGGCTGCCTTTTCATTCTCTAAAAACAGCTGTTACCCAATTATATACTAGCTTGTCATCGCCATGTACCACAGAATACTGCACAGTTGTCAAGATATACCATGACCGAAAATATAACTAAGGTCTAGATGTATTATTGGATTGCGGTACCCTTGTGTCACGCATGGTGTTGCATGGACAACGCAATACTTAAATCAGATTTACAAAGCAACGCAAGACCACCATGCATGGCCTTGCTTTGGTTGGTAAATCTGGAAAATGCAATGCTGCGCAATTCACTATTTTGCATTACTCCATAATCTATATTGCTGCTAAATTTCATATACATCACTATGCCACACCACTGTAGCAACTCCACTATACACTATTCCACTCTACATCACTCCACTCTACGCCTCTCAACTGTACAAGACTCTACTCTACGCCACTCAACTCCAGGGTATTACACTGTACGCAATGCCATTGTACACCACTGCACTCTACCCTCTTACACTGTATGCACCTATACTCCATGCCACTCCAGTCGACATCACTCCAATGTACGCAACTTCACTGGATGCTACTCCACTATACGCTATTCCACTCTACGCCATTCCACTGTACGTCACTCCACTCCACTCTATTCCACTATATGTCACTCCACTTTACAACACTTCACTCTACACTATTCCACTGTATGCCATACCACTGTATGCCACTCCAGTCTACACCACTCCATTAAACAACACTCCACTTTACACTATTACACTCTATGCCACTCCACTGTACAACACTCCACTCGACGTCACTCCACTCTACGCAATTACACTGTACACAACTCTACTCTATGCCCGTCCACACTATGCTATTACACTGTATGCAACTCCACTCTATGCCGCTTCAGTGTTTGCCACTCCACTGCATGCCACTCTGATATACGCTACTCCAGTATATCCTATTCCACTGTACACCATTTCACTCTATGCCACTCCAGTCTATGCTATTCCACTGTATGCCACTCCACTGTATGCTGCTCCACTCTACACCCCTCCAGTGTCTGCCACTCCACTCCATTGTATGCTATTCCATTGAATGCCACTCCACTGTACACCACTCCCCTGTAGGCTATTACACTCTACCCCATTCCAGTGTATGCCACTCCAGTCTACACCACTTCACAGTATGCCACTTCACTGTACGCTACTCTATGCTATTCCAGTCTATGCCACTCTACTGTACACCACTCCACTCTAAACTATTACACTGTATGCCACTCCACTATACGCTACTCCACTGTACGCCACTCCAGTGTACACCACTTCACTCTACGCCGCTCCATTCTACGCCTGTCCATTGGATGCCACTTCACTCTACGCCACTCCACTATATGCTATTTCACTCTACCCCACTCCACTGTACACCACTCCAGTCTACACCACTCCACTGTACACCACACCACTGAATGCTATTCTACTCTACGCTTTTCCACTCTATGCTTTTCTACTCTATGCCACTCCACTGTACTCTACTCTATGCTATTCCACTGTACGCCACTCCACTCTACGCTATTACACTGTACACAACTTTGTCCCTTTACTGTATGGTATTCCACTCTACCCCACTCCACTGTATGCTATTACACTCTACCCCACCCCAAAATACATCCCTCCAGTCTACACCACTTCACTGTACGCCACTCCACTGTATGCTACTACACTATACGCTATTACACGTTACGCCACTTAACTGTACGTTACTACACTTTACGCTACTACACTTTATGCCACTCCACTGTACACTACTTCACTCTCCACCACTCCAGTGTGCTCTTCTCCACTCTATATAACTCCACTCCACAATATTCTAGTACACTCTATGTACTTTACTTGACTCTACCCCACTCTACTCTACCCCTCTCTATCCCTGTACACTCCACTGTCCAAATTTTCACTCAACTCTATGCCCATACACTCTATTGTACAACACTCTACTCCACTCTACGACAGTTTCCAACACTGTTCAACATAGCACTCCACTCTATTGTATGAGACACCACTCCCATTAATAACAGTTTCCTCGATTCTACGCTACGCCACTTCAATGTATACCACCCCACTCAACGCTAATCCATTTTACTCTACTCCACTTTACGTCATTCCACTCTTCTACACTACACAGTACAGTATTCCACTGGACGCTATTCCAATGTTTGCTACTCCACTTTACTGTAATCTACTCTACACCATGACAATGTACACCACTCCACTCTACGCCGATCCATTGTATGAAACTCTCCTCCACTCTCCTCTTTAAAAGTCTATCACATTTCATGGCACTCTATGACATTCTACTCCACTCTCTCCCAGTACACTCCACTATCCAACTCTATACCCCAATCTATGCCTGTACACTCCAATGTACAACACACTATTCCACTATACAACACTTTTTTATACGACACAGCACTCCACTCTACTGTACGAGATCCCACTCCAACTCTACACCAGTAAATTCCACACCATGCCACTCTACTCTACGACACACCATTACATTGTTTTGTAATTTACTTCTCACTACGTTACACCACTCCACTAGACTCTTCTCCACTGTACGAGACTTTACCTCACTCTACACTACTATACAACAATCCAATCTACCCAGCTTCACTGTTTTACACACTTCTGTACTCTATTCAACTCCACTGTACAACACTCTACTATACGGTATGCCACTCTCCGACACATTACTCCTGTCTATACCCCTTCACTCTACTGGACAACACTTTACTATACTGTATGCCACTGTACAACACTCTACTCCACTCTACTCTATGATACTCTAGTCCACTATACAACACTGTACGCAACTCCTTGTATGCCACTGCACCCCACTTTACTCCACTCTACTCTGGCACAGTACTCTACTCTACTCCACTGCACACCACTCCGCTCTATGCTACTCTATGCCATTGTACTCTATAACACTGTATGCCAATCCATTCTGCCACACTCTACAACACTGTACTGTACACCACTGCACTCTACAGAAATCACCTAGACTCTATGCCACTCTGCTCTACTGTAGTCTACATCACTTTTCAATAATGTACAACACCCCACTCCACTCTACTGTACAACACGGTACTCAAATGTATGACACTTTACTTGACTGAATGCTACGCCACTCCACTCTATTGCACTCCACGCCACTATAATCTATGACACGGCACTCAACTCTATGACACTTTACTCCACTCTACACTACCCCACTCCAGTGTATTCCACTCTCCTACAGTTTATCCCACTTTACGCCACTGCACTATACTCCACTTTACGCCACTCCACTGTCTGACACTCTACTCCACTGTCTGTAACTCCACTCTACAACACTGTACTACACTCTATGACACTCCACTCCACTCAATGCCCATCCACTCTACACCACTGTACTACACTGTATGACACTCAACGACACACCACTCAACTTCTCTCTATGATACGCCACTCCACTATATGGCACAGCACTCCACTCTACGACACCCTCCTCCACTGTACTCTACGACACTCCACTTGATGATAGTCCACTCAATGACACTCTACTTCACCCTACTCCACTCTAAAACACCCTGGTCCACTCTATGACAGTCTTCGACACCCTACTCTACTGTTCCACACGCCATTCCACTGAACAACTCGCTGCTCCAGTCTATGAACCTTGACTCCACTATATGAAACACCGTGCCACCAAACTATATAACCCCCTTTACTACACTGTGCTACACTGTAAAATATGCTACTACACTCTACTCTACTCCACTCTATTCCAATCTTCAATACTCCACTCTATGAAAGTAGACTTTACAACACTCTCCTCTACTGTACTGTACGACACTCCATATAACATCTCTGACACTGGACTGTACAATTTAAAACACATTTTTATTAGAAATCTTAAAAACACATCGAAATTCAATGAAAAAAACAATAGTTAAACTTAGTTGTAGTTAGTTAGGAAAACTTGTTTTCCCTATACAAACCAAGTTTAAACTACACAAACTTTAAAAATTCTAAAGTTATAGTTATAACTTTAATTTTACAATTTATCCACCACCTTCAAATTATTATTGAGCTGGGCGATAAATTCCACTTTGTCGCCGGAGTTTGCAGAGTTTTAATGCGGAGTTCCGGCAAAACTCCGCCAACCGTAGTGTGGCGGAGTCTTTTTTCCACAGATGGCTCGCCAATGGTGAGTTGGCGAGTGAGAATTGGCACCTCCTAGCGCGATTTTCGGGTGCTAGGAGGGCATGCGGCTAGATTTCGTCAACGCGGGATGTCGCGACCGTTCACGGTGAGAAAGCTGCTGCTCGAGTCGAAAATCTACTCAAGCGGCAGCAAAAGCAATTTGAGAAGCAGCACCCTCTGGTGTGCCACCTGTTGCCCTTTGCGCTGGTTTTTTCAGAGCAGAACAAGCTCCCGGTGCTAAAAATCTGCTTGAGCAGCGCGACATGCCTATTTCCACCCATTTGCGGAACTTTGCAGAAACTTGCAGAGTTTTCATGTAACTCTATACACCATATTATTTTAAGTCATGGTCCTCGTTACACACTCTTTTTAGCTTGCTAACCAGACAACACTAACTATAACTCGCCACTCTACCATGCACTGTGCTCTCATAAATAATGAAATAATGATACTCCATTGTACAACATTAATCTGTACGAGACTCTTCACCACTCTACTGCATGACACTACATTCGACAACACTGAACTATACGCAGTGGTCGAAGTGGGGAAAAAAAAGTAGGGGAACTGTGGGCGGAGAATAAGAGGGCGGGAATAACCCGAGGATTGGATCAGTGGGCGGAGTCAGAAGTGTGGCCAGAATGCACAAAACATCCCAATTTTTAGTATTTGTTTGACATTTCATAGACCAGTTACAGCTTATTATGTTATTTAATTCAACCAAATGGATACACATGATTATTTAAGGTTTAATATGAGTTAGTGACATTTAAATACAATCACAAAGTGGGATATGTTTCCAATCACAGAATGTCCAAAATACGCTTAAAAGTGGAAGCACAAGTCATTTGTCTCCGAGCCATGGAGATTCTATCATCAGCACTTCTCCTCCTTTTTTCCACAAGAGCAGTTCAAACATGAATAGCAAAATATCCTAGTTTGGAAATGTTTTCAATATAATTATGGCCCTGCCATATTTGACACATAACACAACATTTGCTACATAATCTGACAATTTTAACTTATAAATTGCTTGTAGCTCAAACGGATCAAAAGTTACAAACAAATGTGACTTGTGTTGCTGTGAAATGGACAGCCCTTCTCAATGGTTGACTGATCACCTTTCTCAATGCTGTATTTGTATGTTACCCTGGTACTAATAAGGCAAAATCTTTCCAGAGACTGTTAGCATGTGGAAAATATCAAAATAATAAAGTATCAGAAAATATACTGCATTACGCTGCAGCCTTTTTTTTGCTGCATAATTTAGTCAACACTGCAGCATAATTTTGTCCTCCTTTGCTGCATAATTCCAGTGGCCCCAAAGCAGGCAGCACATGTTAAAAGTGCTTGTGCATGAAACAGAAGGACTGTGAAGTTTGCAAACTTAGTTTGGTGTGCGTGCAGATTCTGCATTGCCGATCCCTGGTGAGTTGCAGCTACTATTGCTGAAAGAAGGCCAATGACGGTACCAATGGGTGAGGTGGACTGGCCTCAAAAGCAGGGCCTGCTTTAGCGCTGGTAGTGCCCTGTGCAACAATGTTTGTTGGTGCCCCCCAATGACCACCACCGCAACGGATTCCCTCACTACCACCCTTTAACAGTGCCCCTCAAGTCTCCATAACTACACTCTCTCTCAGATGCATTAATTTGATTTACAGTGCCGCTCATACCAGTGTAGGGTGTCAGAGCACTTTACATCACACACATTACACAGAGACAATCAATTATAAGTGTGTAAATCACTGTATAGGAAATGTTACATACGACAAAGGACTACAAGGTGTAGGAGTCACATGACAACCATACTAGTAGGCCATATAGTTTAATAGTGATTGGTCTGGAGAAACACAAACTGAGAATCTAAAATGTAATACCATGGTTGGAGGTTCTCTTTAATAATCAGAATTGATTTCCATCTGAATGAACACCTTTTGCAACATTAGGATAATCAAAGACTGGGGAAAAAAACTGTAACTTTCTAATTTATGCCTTGCAGTTTGCATGCAGCTCTTAGATGACAGTTAATAGTTCACTGTTCTGTGTTAGGATTTTAACTTATAAAATGCAAGTAACAAAAGGATCTCTCTGACAAAAGCAGTAACCCACTGACCTATTTACATTATGTGCACTTTGTGATCTGCATGGTACATGTTCTTTGCAGCAGGCACATTAACCCTCTGCGCTATCTTTCCATGAGTCAAAACTTCCACTAGACAAAACTCTGATCTCTCTAGGAAGAACATTAATCACCAGAGTTATCATGACATTTTTATTGTTTCCGAAAATTGCTGGAGGCCAGGAAGAAGGCAGCAAGTGCTTTTAAAACCATAATATACTTGCAAACACGACACCCCGCACCCGAAGTCAGAGCCTGGTGCGGTCACACTAGTCGCACCGCCCTAGAGCCGACCCTTCCCAAGGGTCCTGTGACCTCAGTGACAGAGTCACTGTTCCTCTAGGGTGTGCTGCTTCATAGGCCTGCCCGCAAGACTGGAGGTGAACTTCAGTATGGATTGTGGCAGATAGGCATGAAGGTTAACCTAAACTTGCCACCGCTAAGGTCCACCTGCTGGTGCTAAGACACCAGGGCTTCTAAGGTCTTGCGGGCCTTCTAGGGCCTGGCATGGGAATGTGCTCCCGTAGGAGAGTGGTCTGGGGGACTGGTCATGAAGGCTGAACCTGGTTCCCCAGTTCCAAATTCGGCAGCTCTGACCATAGTGCCACATCCTCTCCCTCACTGAACACCATACTGCCTCACTGAGAGAAACTCGCACTGCCTTCAACTACAACCAAATTTTACCTCGCTATAAACACCTGGATGCGACTCAATTCAAATTACGCACTAGACAAGAGCAATATGCTGCCTAAAAAAACAAGCATTTGCAGTGCAATAGGTCTCACATTTGCAAGAGTTTAAGCTATTGGCATTGTAAATGACAATGCCTTTTATTTATCTGTTTTGCTAATTAACATAGAAATAGAAGGCATTGTCATTTGCCAATAGCTCAAACTCTTGTAAATGTGAGACCTATTCAAAGAAGCAGCCGCCATTGTCCCGGCTGCTCAGAAAGTGAAAGCACGCATGGCGCGATGAATGTTGCAGGAAAGCATGTTGGGCCTGCAGTAGGAGAAACTCGTTAAAGAAAAAGTGCTTACAGACTAAAAAAGATGTACCGTGTAACAACCGAAGTAAAAGGGCCAGTCCTCATGGGAGGTTACAAATGAAGACAAGCCAGTACTAAGGAGGGACTAGCAAGCCTATTAACGAATCAGAAGCCAGTATTTAGAAAGGACTATAACACAAGCCAATGACACATATGGGCGGAGAGTGGGTGGGGCTTCTATTCCATACTCCAATACAGCATGCCGCAGCGCATGTGCTGCCCAGGCTTGACCTAAAAAGTACCAACATCCTGAAAAAAGCAAACACTCATAGGGAATGCAAGATTAAGTAAAGCATGTGAAATGTAAGCAAGAACAACGTGGTTACCATAATGCTTTTACACTCACTATTCAGAAATCAGTGAGTGCTCTTGCCTGAAAAGTTAAGGACATGACCACAGGGCCCGGAAGGGACCCATTTCAATGTCCATTGCTTGTACAAAACGCAAGCAGCATGGTTTAAAAAGACCACATCCTTGAATACAGAGTCACAGTACACATTTTGTTTACCAATCCACCCATCAATCAGGCATTGCAGTACCTCCGGGATTGGTGCACTTCCCCACCTGGGGAAAACAATACTGTTCAAAGAAAGACAAGAAAACAAAAGTAGCGCTTCACTGGCAAACTCTGTAAAGTGACGCTAATGTGTTTGGGTATGAATAAAATTAATTTGGCCACTTTGCGACCACTGTCTTGCTTTATTTCGTTTTTTATTTATTTTTCATATTTTGAACCTTTTATTCCTGAGGCTGCACTGTGGAAAAGAAAAATGTCAGAAAAAGATGACAAAAGTGTTTTTATTTTTTGGATCCATTTCACAGGGGAACAAATAAACGAAAGGAGGAAAGTGGGGGTGAGAACCGTTTCTTGAAGTCACGGTTTTCAGTACATGAGGAGGAGCTAGACAGAAAGAGAAGGAATAAGAGGAAGAAAGAGAGGGGGGCAGCTGCCAGCAGCAGAGCAGAAGTGGACACTGTCTTTGTCTTCTCTGGGCAAGAAGGAAAAGAGTCCTTTCCTTCTCTGCCCGTCCCCGTACGGCCATTAACGCCGAGCCTTCTATGCAGGCCTTGGCTATTTCTGCCATCCTGGGACGAATGTTTAAAATAAAAAAGTTGGGGATCTGAATCTTTTGAATAAAAGAAGTAGGGGTACGCCGTGCCCTGCCGATCCCGCCCAATTCGACCACTGACTGTACGACTCTCTACTCCACTGAACTCCACTCCATGCCACTACATTCTACAACACTCTGCTACACTCTATGCCACTCTACAGCACTCTACTCGATACACTCCACTCACCCACATTCCATTTTATGACACTATAGTTGACGACACTCCACTGTACACCACTCAGCTCTACTGTTTGACACGCCACTACAATGTACAACACGCCGCTCCACTCTACGATACTCCACTCCACGATACAACACACCATGCCACTCCACTGTATAACACTTTACTCCACTGTACGCTACGCCACTCCACTCTACTCAACTCCACGCAATTCCACTCTACAACACTCCACTCTACGACACAAGACTCTACGACTCACTCCTTCACTGGCCTGTACTACACTCCACTTTACAACATTCCAATCAATGACACTCCACACTGCAATTTGAAACACATTTTTATTAAAAACTATTAACATAAAATGAAAAAAACAAAGGTTATGGACAATTTATAGTTAGAAATACCTTATGCATTCTTGCTATTTAAACCCAACTTAAAATACACAAACATGTAAAATTGTAATTATAATTTCAATTTATAATTCACGCACCCCCTTTAAATTACTATAAGTCACACACCTTCGAACATAGTCTTGTCACCTCACTCACCACACTACATTAACCATAGCTCATGCCTTTTCCATGCACTGTTTATACTCTTGCATACTACATCACTGAAAGCGTTTGAAATTATAGCATTAATAACAACACATAACTTTTTAAATTACATTATTTGTCACAACCCAGTGCATGGTAGAGTGGCAAGTCACAGTTAGTGTTGTCTGATTAGCGAGATGAAAAGAGTGTGTAATGAGGTCTGCTACTTATAATAATTTGAAGGTGGTGGGTGAGTGTTAATGAAAGTTATAACTATACCTCTAGAATTATTAAAGCTTGTGTTGTTTAAACTTGGTTTGTATAGAAAAAAATGTTTCTGAACTATAACTATTAACCTTTGTTTTTTTCATTGCATACATATATATATATATATATATATATATATATATATATATATATATATATATATATATATATATATATATATATATATATAGCTATACAATCTCCTCCCCGTGTTTGAAGAGCACTCTTAGAACAGGTCCGTAAAGGCAGACAGCATTCTTTATTCAATTAAATATGCAAAGCCTTACGCGTTTCAGAGACGTTTCTCCTTGTTCACAGGCATCTCAGTGGGTTGAACGACTCCTGCGGCGGGAACTGTGTAGCGTTGTGGTTTGACGAGGTGCTGTTGGAAGTAAGTCATTCAAGCAGCACCAAGCACGAGGAATATGCACTTTAATTTTAACGTGAACTGTGAGAACTGTTGTATAAAAACCATCTTAGGGGAGGTGGATTGCGAACACCTGTTGAGAATGTGCCCATATAGAGGCGAGACTGTGTATGTACAAAGCAATATAATAATGAAGATATCTATCATTCTCCAGGTGTCACCATTCGGCCCCAAGTAAAGTACAACTGCACTAAGATGGCCGCGAAATGGCATCAGCCTGAGATCTGAGCAGTCCCCTTTCACCTGCAAAAACTATTCATCCAATGAGATTACATCATGTGCTTTAAAGACTGATACATTGGCGCTGTCTTGTCTGAATGCAAGCTGGAAGAAGGCTCACGCCGAAACGCGTCCTTGCGAATTAAATTTGAAACTGACCCCCGAGAGTGCATCATGATTCCTTTGGGATTTGAGCGGCAATATATATATATATATATATATATATATATATATATATATATATATATATATATATATATATATATATATATATATATATATCCAAGATTTGCTGCCCCAGGCCATTCGACCATCCAACGGTGCCGGTGCTTGCTATGGCGGCAGCTGCCGTCAGTATACAATCCAACAGAGATTCATTAAATACAGAAAAAGAACTATGAGGCACACCTGAGGATGCAAAAGACACACAATTGATGGACGGAATGCAGAACAAATCAAAACATTCACCCCAAGAAAAAGAGATCTGGGTTAAATCCATTATTCTTTAGTTCACCATGCCAACCCAGTTTAGACCTGGCCATATGCAAATCAGTCTTGACCCTGTGCCTCATGGGAACAGTCCAGTCCGAACTGCCAAGCCAGGACCTCCCTGGACCAGAAACAAGCATCCTAGGACCGGTTTCGGGGTTTCACCCCTCATCAGCCAGGATAGCTTGAATCCAGTGGCACAGTGAGCCCGGGACCCACGTCTGGGCATAGCCGGCGCACTTAGGGCGAGGAAGCAAAAGACACACAATTGATGGACGGAATGCAGAACAAATCATAACATTCACCCCAGTCAAGAGATCTGGGTTAAATCCATCATTCTTTTGCTCACCATGCCACCCCAGTTTAGACCTGGCCATATGCAAATCAGTCTTGACCCTGTGCCTCATGGTACTGAAATCCTACTGAAATTTGATTGGCTGCCAACACTTCACCCAGGAAGTGTTGACAGCCATCCTGGGACTTGGCTTGAAATTGAGTCCCACAGAAAAAGTAACAAATAAAGAAAAGCAGGCAGGGTAGGAATACCCTAACCCCTCAGATATGGCAGGGACCCCGCTGGGGGTTAAAAGCATTTTTTTTTTAATTGGTGGGAGTCGCGCTGGATATGCAGATCCCGCCCCAAAAAAATAAAAAAAGCAGGGGCCTCCGCCCCCGGGTGGGCCAGGTCCCGGGGGCATTGTGTAAATAAAGGAGGGGGGCACACGGGCCCCCTCCTCCTGGGGCGTATTATGCACCGGGGACCACCACTTCCCAGGGGCTTCTTTACCAATTAATGCGGGAAAGGCCTGTACAGCTCCAGCGCTGCCCCAGGGACCGCCACCTCCCCGGGGCTTCTTAAGTTTTAGCAAGGTGGGATCCTCTCTGACCCCCCCCGCCCCAGGGACTACCGCCCCCAACCTCCTCTGGCCTTTCAATTTGATAAAAAAAGCTGGAGGCACCCACTTTAAATGGCCAGGCCCCAGAAGATGGGGTCCAGTCGGCCCCCCTCTCTTAAATTTAAAAAAAAGATAAAAGGCGAGGAAATGGGGTCCCCAGGCCAAAATCGGCCCAGGGAGGCGGGCTGCGTGGCCCTCCTCCCCCATTCAAAATAGCCTGGCCCGGGGGATAGGGTCCCCGGGGGTGAAATTGACCCAGGGAAGGGGGGTCACGCAGCCCCCCTCCTGTTATAAACCCCAAAAAAATAAAAATGGACCAGCAAGTTGCCGGAGGCCCCGCCCCTTTTCTGCACCACTCAAACAAACGCGCTTCCTGGAGTGCTACTGGTTGGGGGATAAAGTCACCTTGTCTCCAGAGGGTCCTTGGGGGCCAACAAGCCCTCCTGTTACCTCCAGTAAGTCCCACACAGTGGGATTGCTGAGAGATCTTTGGAGGACATGCCCCCTTTCTCCACTACTCTGAAAACGCGCCTCCTGGTACACTTCTGATTGGGGGATGAAGTCCCCTTGGCTGCTGACGGTCCTTGGGTGCCAATACCCCTCCTGTTACCTCCAGTAACTCCCACACAGCGGAATCGCTGAGAGGTTGTCGGCGGCCACGCCCCCTTTTCCCACCACTCTGCAATCGTGCCTCCTGGCGCACTGCTGGTTGGGGGATGAAGTCCCCTTGGATGCTGAGGGTCCTTGGGGACCAGGAACCCCACCTGTTACCTCCAGTAAGTCCCAAACAGCAGGATTGCTAAGAGCTGGTCAGAGGCCCCGCGCCCTTTCTCCACCACACTGCAAACATGACTACTACTTAAAAGCCATAGAAATTCACTGAATAAACCAAAGGTTACAGGAATGTTATAGTTAGGAATTAGCATTTAAAAAACCTTTGGAATTCACTGAAAAAAACAAAGGTTACAGGGACATTATAGTCCGAAAATGGAATAAAAAAACATTAGGAATTCATTGGAAAAAAACAAAGTTTACAGGTATGTTATAGTTAGGCTCAGGTTTCACTCGTACAAAACCAGTGAAATTCAGCAGTTATAGTTAGCTGAGCTAACTATAACTCGTGTCCCCTGCAATGCACTGCTTATGACCTCACATATTGCATCACTCATGACATGGTCAGTGACATCACTGATAATATCACTGATGACATCTCAAATATAATATATATATTACCTTCAGGCCCTATATGGCCAAATCGGGGTAACCCCCTTCAATAGTACAGGGCTGAGGAAAAAGGAGGGTCTGAAAAGGTAAAATCCCTATGTATTTTCCATAGACTTCTTTAGACATGGCTACAGCAAAAACTGCTGAACGGATTTACACCAAATTCGTCACGAAGCTAAATATTGGTCCGAAAATTGTTCTTTTTGTGATTTCGTGTAAATCTGTTCAGTAGTTTTTGAGAGATTAAGGGTCACAAATAATTGTATATTTGGACTGTTGGGTTCAAGAGAGTCCCATGGGGGTTCCACAGGAGCGCAAATTCAAAAATGGAGCTCTGTGATTGGTAAGTTTTGCCATCCAGAAATAGCTAATTTGGTGCACATGATCACAGGTAAGGATGTCAAGCCTAAAGAAGAATTGGTTAATTCTATTCTAAAGTTCAGACAACCTGCTAAAAAAGAGGAAGAACAAGCCTTCTTAGGCATGGCAGAGGTTTATGCTAGATATGTTCCAAATTTTGCTAAGCGCTCTTATTGTATTAGAGAGTTGCTTAAGAAGGGCTTCTAATTTGAGTGGATTTATGCATGTCAGTAGAGTTTGAGGATATTATTATTATTATTATTATTATTATTCTTTATTGTTTGATTAATTAAAATCTTACAATGAGACAACAAACGCAATCAACTATAAAAATCCAGGTTAATAAATGTAGGACAAAAAAAATAGTAAAAGCAAGAATAAATAATGCAATATTTTTGAAGTGAATTAAATTTGATAAAATCCATTTCATAATGCTATTTACATTTTAGTATATATCATACAGTACATGTAGATTTTAATTTTTGCTGATCTAATTTCAGTCCTATTCTTATTAAAAACTTTGCAAAGGCATTATTCATTATTATATCATCGGAGTGTAAACATATTATCAGAGCTTGCCTGCAAGTCCGTACTCCTCGAGCATTAAAATGTTTTTTAAGTATGTTTTTTCTTTCAATTTCCAATTCTGGGCAGACACACAGCAGGTGAGTAATGTTCTCCTCTCCTAATTTACATAGTCTACATAGCGTATCTTCTTCTGACCTTAGCCACGGCGGAAGATGACATAGGCCCGGTAATGCGCCAAAACGAGCTTTTGTGAAAATTTGTTTATATTTCAAAGTCCACGGAGTTTCTAAGTATGCTTGAACTTTCACTTTTGGGAAACCATTCATTATTGGCCAAGCGTGTTTTCTTTTTGCAAATAAGTCTTTATCCCTTAGCAGCGATAGATGGTTTGTTATTTTATTAATAGCTTTTTTAAATGATTCAGGAGTTATTGTAGTCCCCCAGATTGGGGTCGCAGCGTATTCTTCTAATGCAGCTTGTAAGTATTTCCAGGCATGTGATTTCCTATTTACGTTTTTTTCCTGCCATAATAATAGAGAAATTTGATTTTCATTGTCATTTTTTATTCTATTCCATACTTTTATAAATTGTCCTTTTCTCGCATATAATGGTTAGTAAGTCCAAACTCCAGCTTTATTTGCGCTGGTGATGCATTATTAGGCAAGTAAAAGAGGGTTTTAAAAGTTTTTGTGACCGCATTATTGATGATCACAGCATCTTTCCCACACAGGGCTTCGCTACCATATGTTAAAGTAGGCAGCAATTTTGCCGATATAACTTTTAACAATGGTCGGTAACTCAGCTCACCTAATGATTTCTGCAAGATTCTAAAGGCAGCTATCAAAGCATTTGCTTTCCTTTGGATATCCGTTTTTTGCGGGAGAACATTTCCGCTGTCATCGAATAATACTCCCAAGTATTTTTATGATGCTACTTGTTCTAGTTGCATTTTCTCCAGAAACCATTTGGTTTTATATTTTAATCTTGAATTTTTGCTGATCACCATAACTTTTGTCTTTGTTTCGTTTATCCCCATCCCGTTTTCTTTTGAATATGATGATATTCGATCTATTAACCGTTGTAACCCCACTTTTGTTTGGCTTAAAAGGATGACATCGTCTGCATATAGTAAATTTGATATCTGCATGTTGGCTAGTTTAGGAGGGTGTGCATTTATTTCATTCAGTGCATTAGTAAGAACTGCTAAAAATAAGTTAAAAAGTAAAGGGGCCAATACACACCCTTGCTTTAACCCTACCGTGGTAAAAATTTCCTTCGTTAGCGTCGAGCCATCCCCCATCCGTGCTCTAACCCAAGTGTCAGCATAGAGAAGTTGAATTAATTTTAAAAGGGACACTGGGATATCTTGCTCCTTCAATTTTCTCCACAGAAGTTGTCTGTGCACACAATCAAAGGCCGATCTAAAATAGACAAAGCACAAATACAAGGGTTGTTTCATTGAGGTACATTTATCCATTAGCACCGATAAGGCTAATATATTTGTTGTAGTGCCCAGTCCTTTAATAAATCCTGTTTGGTTGGGCGGAGTATCTGGTTCTCCTTTGCCCATACAGATAGATTTGATAATAAAACTCCCGCAAATAATTTGGCATCTGTGTCTTGAAGAGTAATTAATCTATAATTTTCGGGGTGGGCCCAATTTCCTTTTTTATAAATTGGCGATATTAATGACCCTCTCCAAGATTCGGGTATTGTCAATGTCCTGACAATTTCTTTAAAGACTGCTGTTAGATATTCTGACCATAGATCCATAGAGCCATAGAGCCGGTAGCGGTCTGCCCCAGTCAGGCGGTCTTGAACGCCACGAAACAGGACTTCACTCCGGGATATTCACATATCCAGCTGGTCACATTCGGTTGTCCCGGAGATTGAAGGTGAGCTGAGACGCTGCCTCTTGGCGCCTCCCTCTTGAATGACTCCCTGCCGGGTTTGGTTTGCCTTGAGTCATGGCTCGTAATACATGAGGCTTGGTGCGACGGAAAGGAGTTGACAGTCCCTGATGATGCCTGAAGGGGGAAACACGATGATGTCTGAAGGGGGAAACACACTCAGGATCCTCTGAGACGCTTGAGTCCTCCGCTGCTGCCTCCTCTGCCCAGCAATCTGAGCCCTGATAACTTTGGCCTCCTGATGCGACTAGCACTCTCTGTGATGCAGCGAGAATCAGTCCAGTGATGGCTGTCATGCTAACTTTGTCTTATTTTCGGGACCCTGTCCGGATGGTGGCCCATTTTGTTTGTTTGTTTTTAGTTATTTGGCTCGCCATTTTGTCCCCCTCCTCAGGCCCAGAGAAGACGCCCCTTTCCTTGGACCTGAGGCTTTGGCAGTAAGGGAAATAGAAAAAGGTCTTCCTCCTCTGCACTCCTAGGGCGGCCATCTTGGAATGGAGTCCTTTTAGTCTAAAGACTATACTAATTTGACTGGTTCCCCTGTCAATTATCTCCGAAACCGAAATAGTTCCAACTGACACTGATTCCCACTCAATATATGTTGCAAGCTGGATCCTAGGCTTTCAATAGCAGCTTGTCCTTGAGCTTGTGGTCTGCGACTCTCTCCTTAGCATCTCAATTTTTCTCCCCCATTTTGGGAGTTGGACCTACTACAGGAATAAGCTATTTTAAAGGCAGCCGACCTACTATCCTACACCACATTAATCTGAGGTGATTTTACACCTTCTTGCTTGTCTAATATTCCACAGTGATGTTTACCCCCCTATTATGTCTTTTTAGGTCTGAGCGCCTACCTTGTAATGTAGCCTGAATCAGCTGCAGGATATTATTAATCCTATGCTCTTTTTCCACCCTTTCAGATCTACTGTATGTCGTTTCTCTATGCATTAATCATTCCCTGTAATCTAGCCTAAGCTGCCGTAGGAAATTATTGGTCTTTGTGTATTGTAATTGTAATTTAACGTGAACTGCTGCATGCTACTTTTAATCTTATGTTCTATATACATTCTTACTGATCTACCTCTTTTGATTCTTTATTGCATTGAATGTTTCATGTAATGCATACGGAACAGCTGCGGGATATTATTAACCATAGATTTATGGTAATCCAATGTTATGCCTTTATGCTTCCTAACAGCCCTGCCTCATTCCAATTCTTTAAGGCACCGAATGTATCTTTACTTGCGGCTTGACAATCCAGTACAATACACTTCCGGTAGCTTGACAGCGCACGCAACTTCACAGAACACACTCACCGCTCTAAGCTCCACTGAATTGTTAATGCCTGTAGTCTTTTCTATTCTTTCTTTTGCCTCCTTTTCTTTTCTCTTCTCACTCTGTCGTCCTGGCTTTTAATTCAGGTTTTTCGCCCCCTCTTTCTCACATGCCATATTGTTCTTCTTAATCTGCTAATCACCTTTCCTGATCCACCCCCACCCCCCCCCCCCTTTTTACTTTCCCTTGGAACGCCCCCCCCACCGCTCACCCTCATTACTTGGCCCTCCCCGGGGGCTCACTCGAGTCCCTGGCTTTCTCCCCTGTTTCCCCTTAGTTCACTCCCCCTCCTCTCCTTGCCCCATTCCTTTTTCCCTCCCTCACTATTCCTCCCTCCCCCCATGACCTATCTAGATGATTAATCATGCCTCCCCGCAACCACCCCCTCGTGACACCGGACTCACCCATTACTAGACATGGCCCCAATTCATAGACCATCCTTTACCCCCCTAACCTCTCTAAAAATGCGAAGAAGAATTTTAAGCACAAATTATTAATACGTCACCAGGAAACCTTATTCGTCGATTACTACCTCAGTCTCACCTCCACGATAAAAACCAACTACATCTTCTACTCCAAACGACCCTCCAAATGGAAAAGTATCTTCCTTAACCACCTCCCCATCTTGAAATCTTGCAAAATCCCATATGGTCTGAAACTGTCTACCTCCCCCTCCCCTGCTTTTCAAGGCGAAATTGACATCTCCATTTTCAAATCGGGTAACATCCTCATTCAAGCCTCAGAAAAACACCTCACCATCTTTGAACAACACTACAGCACCTTATCTTATCTTCTATCGAAACCTACCTCCAACCCTCCAGCCTCCCAATCACATGCAGACCTCCCTCCCTCTCTCTCTCCTACTTCCATACCTCCTCTCACTGACACTTCAACTGCCTTAGATGTCTCCGAAGGCCAGGCTCACTATTTCCCTCCCACATCAATTACCGTCCCTCCTTCCGAGTCCCCTTCAGCCCCCCTGCCACTCAAACTTTCCCTCCTCCTGTTGAGTTGTTACCCCCTTACTCTAATTCCCCCCTTTCATCTTCTCCTTCCTCCCGACTCCCTAAAGTCGATCTCCCCTCGGCCCAACTTCTGACTCCAATTCCTCCCTCCCTTAACTTCCCTCCCCCCCTTGACCAGGACGTCGGCCCTACTCACTCTCCGCACACACAATTACCTCCCCTTGACTCTCAACGGACTCCATTGAATCTCCTTTCTCTCCTCCCTCCCCTCACTTTGTCCATCTACCGGAACACCCCTCTCCACCCCCCTCCTGGGCTCCCTCCCCTCCCTCACCCCAGACCTTCCGCAATGACTTTCTCAGCACTCTCTCCTCTCCCCACCGACCCCCTACCCCCGTCCCTATCTCTCTTATAACACAGACACTTTTTAACATAGAACTCCATCTCGCTAACCTGTCGCTTGAACTCACTTCACTCAGGAAAGACGTAAATTCCCTCTCCGCTCTTAACCGCCCCAACCATTCTACTTCCTGGGGCACTGTCCAAACCAACACCTCATTCAACCAACAACGGAAATCTACCTCCCTCGGTAATGATACAGATAGTAACTTCCGTGCCCCAAGCCATCCTCCCTCTCCTGATCTCGGTGTCCTCGGTCACTCTTTCCCCCATAACCCTCTGATTACGGTCCCTCCTGCTCCCCACTCTTCCATCCCTGTGATCCTTGGAACTAACAGAATGCCAACCTCCCCAGCTTCTCCCAGGCTGCCTCCGCAATTTACCACTATCCATTCTATCCCCCCGCCCAAAACCAAACCTAAACCCCTTTCCTGCATGCTGGTAAACTGCCGCTCTGCTGCTTGTCATGCAATAGAAATATCGGAAACTATCCTTAGTGAAACCATTGACATCGCCTTTCTAACTGAAACTTGGCTCAATGATCACTCTTCTTCCATTCTTGACCTGCTCTCTCCCCCTGGCTACTCCATCCTCAGAAAAGATAGACCTGGCAGAATTGGAGGTGGTCTTGCCATAATCTACAAAAACGAACTCCAACTCTCACTAGTACAGACCCCCGATCATTCTACTTTTGAATACCTTGGAGCGGAACTTCGAGTGCATGGCTCTCCGCCAATTCGCCTTCACAATATCTACCACCCCCCCAATGACTCACTTCCCTTTGTAGAAGAACTATCCGATCTTCTTTCTCAATCCTCGCTTTCCAATTATAAAAACCTCTTCCTTGGGGACTTTAACCTCCATTGGAACAAAAAAGATGATCCTATGGTTAACCTCCTTACAGATCTACTTGACATTAATAACCTGGAACAACTCTGCCATTCGCCTACTCACACAAAAGGAGCCACTTTGGACGCTATCATTACAAGTAGAGATTTGGCCTCCCTTTCCTCCATCGTACCCATTGACTGGTCTGACCATCACCTCATCCTTTTCACGATCTCTAACACGATGCTACCCCATCACCCCAAAATCATCAAACAGAAGAAATTGACTAGAAATTTCCATCTTATTCCCACGGGCGAACTTGAGACTAAAGTCAAAGCACAACTTCGTCTTCCTCCTCTGTCCCAAAATGCTAATGACCTCACTGAGCATTTCAATAAATCCATCACGATTGTCCTTGACCAAATTGCTCCAGCCAAACTTAAACCTCAGAAAAACACCTCCTCCAAATCATGGTTTAATACTGATCTCAACAATGAGAGGCGCGCCCTTAGGTCGACTGAACGCATCTGGAGACAAAACCCTTCCCCCCCTAATCTCGCCCTCCTCAGATCCGCCAGATTCAATTACAAAAAGCACATCCTTAATACTAAGGCTACCTTCTTCCGCTCACAACTGGACCGGTCCAAAAATAGACCCAGAGAACTATTCAGCATTATTAAAAACCAAACCACCTCCGCTCCCCCCAAGGTGAAGGCCACTATCATGAGATGTGAGGAAATTGCTAGCTACTTCTCGGAAAAAATCTCCAAAATTGATCACTCCTTCGTCTTAACTCACCTTCCACATTGCACACTACCCCCCCAAGATTTTTCCGCAAATCCTCCGGCCCTCTTAACTTCCTCATGACCCCTCATCTCCACCTCTAGGCGTTTCTCTTCCTGAATCCGACCCTTCCAAACTTGAGATAAAAAACAATGCTTCCTGGCATCACTTCCATCCAGTTACCGAGCTCGAAGTCCTCAATGTCATGGCCAGGCTTAAACCATCCTCTCACACCAGAGACCCTCTCCCTGCCAACCTAGTCCAAGATCTAAAACACATCATTGCCCCTTTTTGGACCTCTATCATCAACTCCTCCTTTGCCACGGGGTGTGTCCCTGTTTCCCTCCAACTTGGACAAATCACTCCCATCCTCAAAAATCCTGCTGCCGACCCTAATGACCTAAATAACCTTCGGCCTATCTCTAACCTACCCCTTCTCTCTAAAGCCCTTGAAAAATGTGCCTTGCGCCAATTAGACTCACACATCGACACATTCAATTTACTGGACTCGTTGCAATCAGGTTTCCGAAAAGGCTGTAGTACGGAAACAGCCATGCTCAATATAATTGATGACATCCATCACTCCCTTGACAAGGGCGAATCCTCCCTTCTCATTCCCCTTGATCTCTCGTCTGCTTTCAATACCGTCAACCACTCTACTTTACTTAACACTCTTAAAGATCGTTTTGGCCTCAACGGTTCAGTTCTCAAATGGTTCTCCTCCTTTCTCCAACACAGAACCCAGCAAATTAAAATTCACGACTGCCTTTCTAAACCAGTGCCTGTCTCGCTGGGTGTCCCTCAGGGCTCTATTCTCTCTCCCTCTCTTTTCAACCTCTTTATGGAACCCCTCACCCTTATTCTTAAGCATGCAGGAATCAAATATCACCTCTACGCCGACGACACCCAACTTTACCATAAGATTCAATCCCGCTCTGACGTGCTACACCTCAATGACGCCTTGACTAAGATCCAAGCCTGGTTCCACTACAACCACCTCAAACTCAACCCAAATAAAACTGAAATCATTCTTTTCTCCCCTAAAAACAGCTCGCTCTCCATCCAATCCTGGATCTCGGACCTTACAGCTCTCAACTGCTCTCTCACCTTATCAAATTCAGTTAAATCACTCGGAATTAACATTGACCAGAACCTTTCTCTTATCTCCCATATAAAAAACTCGGCCAAAAACGCTCTCTTCACTCTCTATCACCTCAAGAAACTAAAACCCTTCATCCCTGCTGATGACTTTAGATCAGCTGTCCAATCGCTGGTCCTGTCTAAAATAGACTATGGCAATGCCATTCTCTCTGGTACACCTAAAGTTCACTTAGCCCCAATCAAATCTGTTCTTAACCTCGCCGCTAGGCTCATTACCGACCTCAATCGGTTCGATCACATCTCCCCTACCCTTAAAGCCCTCAATTGGCTTCCCATCGAAGGCAGATCTTCCTATAAGACCGCATGCATTACGCACAAAGCCCTGCATCAACACTCCCCGCCGTACCTCGCAGAAAAACTCCTCAAAGCGGGCTGCTCTCGAACTCTGAGGAGCTCAAACTCACTCGTTCTTGTCCCTCCTCTGTTGAACAAGAAATCCACTCAATCACGCTCCTTCTCCGGAAATGCGCCTACCATCTGGAATGCTCTCCCTAAAGAACTTCGTTGCAACCCCTCCTACTTCAGCTTCAAAAAAGACCTCAAATTACACCTGCTCGACAAATTTTGGGGTCCTTAACCCCTCCTCAGGCTCATATCACAACCCAGTTTCCTACTTGATAGGAGCCTCTCTTCAGTGCTCCAGACGCCCTCTCTCCACCCCCTTTTCTTCACTTCTTTCTTTTCTCCTCCCGCTTTCTCACTATTCCCCTCTTAGGCGGATACACTTGATGTTTCCTTACCCCCCACCTACAGCCTCTCGCCATTCTTACATCCTGCCCACCTACTCGCTTTCCCCCCCTTCTCCAAGACAATCCTCTCTTCTCTTGTCTTGCTGTTGAATATCGCAATTTGTTATTACCAGATCGTATTAATTGAGCTGTTACCTATTGTTTTAATTTGATCTGTACACTACCTCATTGTATTTTCGCTATTTTATATCTACCCATGTGACCCTTGTAAAGTGCTCTGATACCCTCGGGTCCAGCCAGCGCTATATAAAACCTTTAAAATAAAATAAAAATAAAATAGATCCGGATCTTCCTTATAAAGTGCAAAAGGAATACCATTGGGACCTGGTGCCCCATCTTTTTGTTTCCGTATTAATTTGGATAGTTGAATTTTTGTTATATCAAATTCATGGTCCAGTTCCTGACTTAATGTATCAATCCTATTCCATTTGCGATCCAGATACATTGTTTCCCTGTCGGAGTTTAAATGTGTTGGCAGAAAACTAACCCACTCTTTTTCACTCAGTGCAGATGATACCACTGATTTATTAGGTCGTACTAGACCATTTATCGTTTTCTAGAATTCGTTTGATTACTAGCATGGAAAACTTTAGCCCAAAGATCGTGCTTTGCATGGTTTCTTTTGTTCCAGATTAATTTCCTCAAATTTTGATTAATATTTTGTAATTTAATGTACAATTCATTATTATTTGGAAACTTTGTTAACTGTCTCCTAAATTTGTTATGAGTCCTTCTCATATTCCTTATTGTATAGGATAAATTAATTTTATTATTATTTCTTTTCTCCATTCGCGTCGTTTGTTTTTTCTTAGCTTTGGGCGCTAATTCATATGATTTCACTAATTTACGTGTAAAGTTTACCCATTGATCAATTGGAGATAAAAAGATTTTTTCTTCAAAACATTCTTGGGCCAGTTTTTGCGCCAGTTTATTAGTGCCGTCTTTGGTATGAGCTGTCCAGATAAGTCTCCTATAGTTGATGGTTCCCGTCTGTCCTCGTGTTGTCAAATATGTTTGATGTTTTATACTGGGCAAATTTGTAGTGTGTATTTGCTGACTATGATCACTGTCAGGCACCTTCCCCAGACGGTACGAAGTAATATTACTAAAGATGTTTAATGATACAATCGTGTAGTCAATTCGTGACTTCGAATTTTGTGAATGAAATGTCCAAGCTGGTGTTAATGTTAATGTTAATGTTATTGCAATTTATAGAGCGCAACTGTTACCCAAAGGTGTCCTGGCGCTGTGTGAAGTCCTATAGAGGCCTAAAGAGAAACTATAACGGAATTTAAACAGAGAATAGCCATGTTTATAAGGCCTTCCTAAATGTAAGTAAATTTGTCATGCATCTAAGATGTAGCGGAAGGCCATTCCAGGCCTTCGCTGCGCAAGCCACAAAACTTCTGCCACCCCAGCTGGCTTTTCGTACCCTGGGCACCGATACCAGTTTTGCCTCTGCTGAGCATAATGATCTTTTTGGTACATAACAATGAAATTGTTGTTTAAGATACTCGGGACCAGCTCCTTGAAGGGCTTTATAGACCATACACAGGGCTTTAAACTGGACACGTTTCCTTACAGGCAACCAGTGAAGCCTTCTGATCTCAGCCGAGATAGAGGCGTATTTTGGTATACCGGTAAGCAGTCTAGCCGCTGCGTTCTGTAGTAGTTGCAGTTTATTTATAAGCCCTTCCTGCAGGCTGATGTAGAGGCTATTACAATAATCCAGCCTAGACATGGATAGGGCAGTGATAACTGTTTGTAAACTATCTTTGGGCAGGAATGGCATTATTTTTTTGCAGGATCTAAGGATGTATGAGGTAGATGAGGCCACCGCATTCACCTGATCTTTAAAACTAAGTTTGTTGTCTATCCATACCCCCAGATTTTTTGCCTTCTTGTTGGGAGTGGGAAGGGGACCCAGTGTGTCCGGCCACCAGGCAGGAGTCCAAAAGCTGAGGTCACTGCCAAACAACACAACTTCCGTTTTTCCGGAGTTAAGTTTAAGGCAATTTTGAGCCATCCAACTTCCCACGGCTGTCATGCAGTCGTGGAGCCGTGATGCCGATCCCAGCATAGTGGTGAGTCTTGAGGGAATCTCCCATTTAGTATTCTTAGACCCATTGCTTCTATATCCTTAACAAACTTTATACCCACTTTGCTTTATCTGTGCTTCGTTACTGTATCTGTTGTTTGCTGGGGAATTGACCATTGATGATCCTGTGACTGAGTGATGTCGTCTCTTGTAAAGGGCACAAGCAGGTTTAAATTAAAATCCCCTGAAATTATAAAGTCTGCAAAAGGGTCATCCATCATTTGCTGCAACAAAAAACTGGTAAGTGTAGTACACATGTTAGTCCTTGAACTTGATGTGGGGTGTATATATAAGTTAATTAATATTAAAGATTTTGATTTTACTTGATTGTTTGCCTTATATCCTAGTTTTAGTTTGAGGATATAAAACTGGCATTGTCATCAGCGCCATCTCTGAAAAGTTTTAAACCAAGTAGGTTTACCATGTTGCGTAATTACTGCTGCCAGTGACAAGGGCCTTGGGTGTGTTCTCAAGCATATGCAGGATGGAAAGGAGTTCACGATAGCTTTTGCAACTAGATCCCTTAATGGAGCTAAATCACATTAGTCTATGATTGAAAAAGAAGCTTTAGCCATATTTCGGGCTCTCAGGAAAGTTAAACAGTTTTTGTGGGGGAGTATATTTCATTGTACAGTCTGATCACAAACCTTTGCAAGAGATCTTTGGTAAGAAGGGATTGGAGAGTGTTTCTTCAAGCATATGTTAGTGGATTCTGGGCTTGCAAGATTTTGAATTTGTTGTTAAGTATATACCCGGTGTAGAAAACAAATCAGCAGATTGCTTATTAAGGCTGAGCAATGATGCACAAGAATCAAGTACTGATGAAGAAGCATGGTGGATGAAAGAGGACATCAAGGTTTGCTGTATTTCAGATGGTTGTGTTTCAGAGAGTCAAATGAAATAAAAACAAATTACCCTGCCCAAACTCATACATGAGGCGGAAAATCTCACCTTTATCTGGAATAATCATTCCCCATATTTGACCCAGCTATTAATATAAACAACATACATCAAACCAGGTATAAATACATTTAATAAGAGGATATACTTCAAATTGCTTATACATGCAGTATTAATCACAGATTAAATAAATTATTAAATATAGTTCACACTTTTTCAATGAAATAATAAATGATCAAAAAATAAAACAAATCTAAATCTCACAGACCCCCAACAGTCAAAAAATCCTCATCCAATTATCTCCACAGTCACTCAACTCATACACATACCTCTATCATCCAACATACCAAAGTAAATATATACAAGGATTGCATCAACAAGAACAAAAGGTAGCACCTAATATTTAGACATCTAATAATTCAATGCAAAAGTACATATATTCTATAATCAAAAAAGCAAGTTCTTCACATATATATACACACAAAAAAGAAGTTACATAGCATTCAATTCAATAGGTAACATAAGGTTAATAGATAGCTGTCAGCATATCTTGCCTTCCAACATTATATATCCTAGAAAAGATTCCATTAACCTAGTCATAATCTCCTAGTGTTCCTGCTGTAGACAGCGCCGACGCGCGTTTCGGTGACCACCACAATATCGGTAACACCTTCTTCAGGGCACTAAAAGCAGATATTCTCCACTTGAACAGGGTTCAAACGGTTCAACAGTTACTAAACATGCAATGATGTGTTGCCGCGCAGTGGAAGGCTCTTTGCAAAACTGGACTGGTCACCTTTCTTCTGCTTATTACTATATTTGGGTGTTAAACTGGTACTAATGAGGTGCAGCCAATGCCCCAGAGAGTGTTACCAAGTTTAAAAATCACAAAATAATGTAGTGCTATTACAAAATGTGCCACATTACGCCGCATAATTTGCCTGTTCTTTTCGCATAATAAACTCAACCCTGCGGTATAATTTGTCCATCTCCTGCCACATAATTCCAGTGGCCCTGATTATAATATTTGTAGGACCATTATTTGTTTAAAACGTTATAAATTCAGCACTATAAGTCCCAGAATACAAGGAAAATTCCAGGCCTGACTGAGTTACTCACACGTAGACCCAGAGAACGTGACAGCTCTGGGGCTTCCTTGCAATGTGTGTGTGGTATCCGTCTAAAGTTTTTCAATGTGTGTTGAACAAACAAATTTAATATTATTGTGTGCCTGCATATCGTCGTTATGTGGGTCGAGGTTCTTTGGGCTTGTTTACCTAAACGTCATTGGCTACACTGCGGAGTTTCCCTCCTGTCATCTCAGCGGGGCTCTGACACAGAGAAACAGAAACTTCTTCCGTGAGGGGCGGAGACATCGGTGAATCCGGTAGTGAGCGTTCACCTGGAGATCGTGGTGGCCAGCCACTACGTGCTGGGGTACCGAGGTGCTGGGCTTTCGTTGGAGCCCGACGCACACAGTTTAACCCCTCAACTGCGCACGCTGCACATCAACAGCGTTCATCGGAGAGCAGAAAGGACAGAGCCGAGCAGATTTTGCTTCATCAGTAGCGTTCATCGGAGAGCAGAAAGGACAGAGCCGAGCAGATTTTGCTTCATCAGTAGCGTTCATCGGAGAGCAGAAAGGACAGAGCCGAGCAGATTTTGCTTCCTAAAGGTAAAGCCTGGGTTTCACCTTAGTAGTACCTCTGTTGCGCAACTCAATCCCAGCACTCACCCTGGAGAGATTACTAATACCTCACCGTAACGCAGCGCTTCCAGCATTACTTCAACTGTACTTGCATTTCATACCCCTCCGTACATAGCAGCCAAGACCTACTTTGTGAAGTGTGTGAGAGCTGTGATCATTAAAATAGCGCTTTGTATTTTGGGACTTGTAGTTTCGTCTCCCCCCCTCCCCCCCCCATTAGTTACGGGACACAAAACCTGTACATGCAAAGTTCTATATACTAACACGGAAGGAGTTAGAATTTGTCACACGTTATAGGGGCATTTGAGAACCTGCGTTATAAACGGCGTGCTTTACATTTTACCAAACCCTGCAGTGTTTTAAATGGGCAAGTTCGAACAAGTATTCTGCACTTCTTACATTGTGAATAGGAGATTACCTGCATTTCTTAGAAGGGCAGGCAGGTACGCTAGGGTGTAAGTACCGACACTTTTATATTCTCATTTCAAGCAGCGAACAAACCAAACGCTTTTGATCGCGAGTGTGATCTGTCATTGTGTGCGACTGACCCCTGTACGAGGCCTTTGCCTTCAGCCGTTTTCGCAGTGTTCCAAATGTCACACCATACTAAATATTATTTGTTGGTTGCCTAAACGCCATACATCGCTCGTATAATGGTTGTGTATTTGAACGCGTGGCCAAACATGTTTTCACTCGCATTAAGGTTTCCTTTTTGTTTACGGAACTGAAATAAAATGGTTCCATCGATTTCCGCGCTGAAGAAATGAAAGTGAAAGTAAGTACTCGTCTAGCACAAAGCTCATAACGCTGTCTGATTGAACGAGCAAGAAAAGGCAAAGATCGAACATTAATGGGCTAAAATACCACTTGAGCACTTATTAACATTAGACATAGAAACACTAATCTTTGTGTTCATTACGTTCATCCTTAACATGAGCTTTTCGGTTCATATTGAATACATGCAGGGGCGTAGAAGACACTAAATTTTGGTCTCCGGGACAACCTTGTGGACTTTCCAGTGACCCTATACAAATCGCTCTTGTGTGAGGACTGTACACCCCATTAAACGAATACAATTGCATAGTTTTGAAGTGAAATATTGAGTACGGCTTGCATGTAGTCACAGTTTGCTAGTATAAGTCTGCTTTATTGTTATTTACATTCACAAAGTAATTATACCAAATGTGGAAAAAAACATGTTTATGAATCTTGCATCTTCAGGCACCAAGCAAACAAAAGGGGGGACAAAAAATGAGGAAGAATAAACAAAATGCTCTTAACGGCAATCCTAAAACTCAAAATGCAATTGGACTAATTAGAAATTGTATTTTCTTGCTGCAGGAATCTGTAATAAAAGTATGAACTTTAATTTGAAAAGCCAAATAATTTCTTGCACTGTTCAGTGCGAAGGACAAATTGTTTCGCTATTGTCTGTAGGTCAACTGAGCCCATCATTTCTTTATGCATGTTGCATATGGCAACATGATTCAGTCTAGTTGATCTGAGCCAAGTTTTCAGTTGGCTGAGACCACTGAAGCTTCTCTCAGCCTCACAAGAAGATACTGGAATAACCAAAAGAATCTGTAGTAGCGTCTCAAACTATGAGAAGAAATCTCTCTCTCTTGGAAGCATTTTTCGGAGTTTGTCTGCCAGTTCCGGAACTGAAAAGTACTTGAACATACTTGATAGTATAGTTAAGCTGAGAGCAGGAAAGTGTCAGTTTCTTTCTACTGAGCAAGAGTCTCAATGCAGTTGGGCTCTGGTATTCAAATGGAATGCAATTGTTAAGTTTTGAAACACCCGTCGTATATATCAGTATCTACCATCCATACTGTCCAGTAAGTAGCCAAAGGGGACATTCTAGGCATGGAACTAGAATATTTGACATCTAACCTCAGCTTTACCATTTTACATAAATATAATGGAAATAAACACTATGGCTAGAATAACGTTTCCCTGGGAAGAGCAGCCTCTTGGCCTTGCCATAGGAATTACTGACACTCCAGTTGTGGTCTAGTGGACTAGTTGGAAATGTGGAAGAACCAGGAGACATGTTTTCTTAATCCCGTCTCCCATTTGGTCAAATTGTGTTCTCTTGGATATTTTTTCAAACACACATTTAAATAGCTTGTAAATAAATAGGACAAATATTTCAAAAGATATAAGGAATTAGAAATGCAATTTTTTTGTAATTTAGAAGTGTGATGCAAACAAAGATTTAAGCTATTTCAATGGGAAATGTGCTGATTGCAAATGACAGTGTGCTTACCACTTCATGCTTTAGTTACATATTTATTAAAAGTGGTCGTTTTTTAAACATGATTTGAGAAACATTCTTGCCCCGCTCTGATGTCAATGCTGTTAATGAACTAAGTGACAAGTCAGGCGTCATGTGTATCCTATATACGGCTATATTTGTATTATATATGGAGCAAAAGTTTAGTCTATTGAATCAAACGAAAGAGTTTTTTGTAAATCAGAAATGCTGAACTAACATATTTGAAGGTGTTATACGTGAAAATGAAGAAAATGGTGGCTCAATGAATTAAAATATTTGCCTAGGATCACACTATTCGAAACCAGATTATGGGTCAATAGCATTATAGTTAGGTCGAGTAGATTATTTAAGTCACCAGACCTGCAGGTCTGGTAACATTTTTATGATTTTTCAAGGCCTGCATCGGTACAGCCACTTTTCTCACTATCTGTCTCCACCATAGTTCCCTCTAAGCTGCGCGCCTGAGCGCGCGCGCACACGTACATTACTCTCCGCGCAGAGACCTTCAAACACCCCGCACCAAAAAGAATTCCTCTGCACCTGTAAAGAGCTTAATTCAAGCCTTTGAAATGCTGCCTGAGTGATTACGCTGCACTGCTAAATGCATTTTTAAAGATGCGTTTTTGTTTTTAAAAATGCTAATACAGACGTTTCAACACCTGCACTGACGGGCAGTCCAGAAGCAGCAGGAGAGCAGTCACAGAGCCTTCACTGCAGCCCAAGAGTTCAATCTGAAGTATACATTGGGAATTTTGGCAGTTCTCAGTTATTAACATACTCTGGAAGTTGGGGCACATATTCACCTTTCAGGTGTTAGCCACCAGTAACATTCCAGAGGCTGAAACTTCATAACTTATTGAGAGCCATCAGTTTTGGACGCTTATAGTTTTAAAACCTCCTAGCTGACAGGACTCTGTATTTTAATTTCTCAAACTAAACTTCTCTTGTTTTAAAGAGCGACATGGATAGAAATTGTGCGGCTGGTGCAGTGGCACCAGGTACCAAGTCTGCAAAGTACCATATGATAGCTCCTAAGTTAATGTGTGATTTAAAACTCTTATGATTTTCACTGCTGCAGTTTTTCATAGCTTAAAAATAATCAGTAGAATTAATTCTCACAGTCCTATTGCTTAGGTAATTCTGTTTTCATGGCCTTCTATCCAAACTAACAGATAGATAAGAAAGAGGAGTACCACATTACTATTTTCTTTCTAGTTAAGGCCACTGGAATTGTGGCCAAGGAAGACCAAATTATGTGTCAGGGTTGACTAAATTATGCCGCAATAAAAGCAAAATATACTGCACAATGCGGCACATTTCATGATAGTATTTCTTCCTTATTTTGGCATTTTTGCACAGGTTAACACTGTCTTGAAAAAGGGATCATCTTATCAGTACCAGTTCAACACCCAAATACAGCAGTAAACAACAGAAGAGGACCTGTCAGCCTTTGCAAAGTCCCTCTGCTGTGTGACAACGTGCGTCGTCGCATTTTTAGTAGCTTACTATCTGTTTGCGCTAGAAACAATTTTTTTGCTAAACTCTGCAGATTAGGCAGCAGATGATGGATTAAGTGGCAAATGCAGAAAATCCATAAATATTCAGATAATGCTACAACTGTAAAATCGCATAATTCCAATGGCCCTGCTTGTAGTCTGCAAATGCTTAGGAAAACTCCAAGTACCAGAATCCTTTGCAGTGGTCTTTCTGATTTCTAATGAAATTGACTACTGTGAGAGAGAATCAGACGTTTTAATCACATTTGTAATTCTATAACTTTATGCACACTGGTTATGAGCTTTTGCGCACTGTACCGGTTATGGTGTGAAGCCAAGGGAAATGACTATAGACCTGATTCATTTACTGGGAAAAGTTATGTCCGATGCCATACGTCTGATCTGTTTATTATAAAAAAGATATGACAAAGGCAGTAGGCCTAGCATGATTATTGTGAAAAGCATGTTTTAAAGCCAATAGGCCTATAACTGGTAATTCTTATAGTACTTACATGGAATTTCACAGAATACTGTAGTAGGCAAGGGTTTTGGTATTCGTGACTTACTCGAATAAACTGTGGGCATAGAAGATTTGCACTAAAATAATCCTTGTGAGGCCTTCTTAGGGGGGATTTTTTAAATTTTCTAGACCACTTTAATTTTGTATATATTTGCAATTTTACTGATGGTTGGCTTGTAGTAAAGTTTATGCACAGTACAGTTAGCCTGCCTCTGTTACAGTGATGAGCCAATGACAAATTCTATGGACTGATTGGTTCAATGGGAAAAGTTATATCATATGCCATATGTCTGATCTATCTCTTATGAAAAGTTCTGACATAGGTTATAGGCCTGATTTATTTATTATGAAACACACCTGTGAAAGCCAATAGGCATTTAAGGGTGAATTGTTATTGCACCCTGTTAAAGCCTGCAGAAGTAATTTGTTACATGAAATCTCACAGGTTCATTTTTAGGCAAGAATTTTTGTTTATTAGCTTTTGGACAAACCTTAGACGTGCACGATTTGCACTGCAATAATTCTTTCTAGAATTTCTTTAGAAGGTTTGACAGGCTTAATTGTCTGCCAGGATCTTGTAATAAAAAACATATATACCACTGCTATATATACCAATGGTATATAAACCACTTCAGTCATTGACTCTCTTGCCATGTGAGTGTCATTTGTCTGGCCACATCTGCACAGCCACCTGAAAATTAGTGCATTTAAGTGCCACGGCTGGTGGGCCAGTCCTTTTGTTTTTCATGTTCTAGTTATATGGCCCTTTCATTTCTTTCCCTCTTCTCTTTATTTTCATGATTAAAGCCTACTACACCTCCAGAGACCGTTCTAACTCGCTGCTTGCTTGCCACCCAGTGCAGTGCACTGCAGCATGTATAGCCACTGCATCGAAACCACCTGACCACCATGGAAGAATATTGTCCATAGGGTTTTGTTGCTTTTTACATTGCAAAATGGTCAATATGTTGGTTCTAAACGTGGCAATGAGATGCAACTATAAAACAATACACTATGTACAGTACCATTGCAAGACGACCACCTGCTGCTTTGTTTAATTTTGTTACTGCGAGCCTATGTCTGTCATTTTTAGGTGACATTACGTTTTCTTTTTTCTGGTTTTATTCTTTTAATTTCCTGTTGCTGAGTTTGTCCATGCACTTTATTGTGGTTGTGTAAATGAGTGAATATAAAAGTTACTCAGTGATGAATAGATGCATGAGTAACAGAATGCATGTATGATAACTTATTTTGTACCTAAACTCATCAATGACTAAGGAGGCACTTTTATATATAAGCCAGACCTATTGACATTGCCACTGCTTATCAACCTTCCAGTGGTAGCTAGTCGATTTTCCTAGTTGCACATCTCATCACTCGGTTGCGCATACAAGCTAGAAACGTATGCACGCAAACATTCTGTTACCGCACACGAGGAAGAATAATTAGAGGGAACATTGGTCTCCACCTTCTTCTTTCTCAAAATTGACCTTTCCTTTTTTGATCATTGTTCTCTGTTTCCTTTTTAGGTCTCGCCTACGCAGCGCGCATGCGCTGCATAGGAGGGCCTTTAGCCGTCGCTCTGCTCATTTTCAAGCACACACTCGTGCTTGTGGCGGCATCCACCTTGCGGGAGCGAGCAGGGGCGCGCCACAAGCACGAGTGCAGTGCTTGAAAATGAGCAGACTGCGCGCGCACGCACGCACCACTCGCGGGCTCACCTCCTGCTCCCCCTCTCTCACAACAATTAACTTTCGCGGCCACGCTTGTTTCAGCGCTTGTTGTCCTTTTTCTGTTTCTACTTCCAGCATGGTGTGGGCTATTCGGAGCGGACGTTTTGTTGGTCCGCCGCTTAAAGTGCAGCACAACGTCAAGATGCAAAGGTGAATGGAAGCTCTCATTGCTGTGTGCGTTGTGCCGGTGCCACTTAGGTGCACATTCCTTCTGTTTGCAAAGCGAATGATTCGACGTGTTAACTTTACTGCTGCATATCACACTTCTGATGTTAACGCGTCCTGTAGCAAAGCTGTGGCAACTGGATCTTCTATATGTAATTTATTTTCATCTAAGTGCCAGATTTGCCCTGCTTGTGGGAGGGGGAACAGTGTCTTGTGAGACATACAAAACGCGCCAATCTTCTTTGCAACTACATCGAGCTTCATTAGTTTAGTTTATAATGTCTTCAACGCTTATTTTGACTTTAAAGGTTGCAGAAAAGCCCAATATCATAACAAATCCATCGAAGAAAGATGTTGCATGTATTGCTATCTCCCGGATATTGTTAACGACCTCTGTTGCTCGACAGTTTTTCTAAGCTAAACTTTGATGCTAGTGTTTGAAATGAATGTGTCTTTGTGTAACGTAACTGGTGCTCATGTAAAGGGCTCCAATACTTTTGGGTCGAGTTCGCGCTATACAAATCTGCAAAAAAGAAAGAAATAGAAAAGCCCCGGAACCCGCGAATTGGGTTGTAACGTCATGTGTTGGAGCCTGTGGCAGAAAAGGGTTACAGTTAATAGGGGGCAGACTCACTGAATGCCATAACATAAAGAGATGCGGTATCTTGTGCAGAGTCAATGAATGAGTGCCTGTGGTTCACCTGTTCTTATGCATTGTTTTCACAGCCTCTGCTCCCAATTAAAACAAGTAGAAAACGAATCAATTACTTGCTAATTTAATTTGTAACATACAGTACGCATTTAAGATAGCTCTGGTGCTAACAGCGCATGCCACAAAGATGTAAGTTTATCCAGCAAATCTCCGTGTAGTACTGTTACGATTGTGCAAGTGGTTAATGCACTCGCTGGCGAGATTTGTGTATCATCTCTGATCACAGATGATTAATGTACCCACGGCGCAGAATGAAGTATAACCTGTAGGTCACAGATTTCAATTTGCAACATAGTGCAGTGGGTAATGGAGTTTGTTTCAGAGTTCCACTGTAACCCAAAGGTCAAAAGTTACAATCCATGTAACATATCCAGGCGTCTCCAACCTTTTCAGTAATAAGAGCTACTTATGTTAAATAAAAAGCATCCCAAGCTACTAATATTATTAGAGTTGTAATAGTGACCAGGGTTGGATTGGGATTAAAAATCGGCCCAGGCACGCTAAAAAAAGTGGCCCACATTTGCATATTGCCTTTCCGCAAAACACTGCTTCGGCGAAATTTTATAACAAGCATTAGCATAGCCAATAGGTCTCGCCTTTGGGGCCTTATAAGTATTTAGTTATGCAGCACAATATCCTTCCTGCAACAACATCAACTGTTGCATGGCTAAACACTTATAAGGTCCCAAAGGCGAGACCTATTGGCTATGCCAATGCTTGTTTCTAATTCTCCCCATTGTCTGGTAACTGTCCACCAATTCCTTGACTTGCATTTCAAGTCCCGCAATTCCATTGCCTTCAAACTCTTGTCACTCAGTCATTCTAAACTTCTTCCTTTGAGACAAATCTAACACAAACTCCTCTTCGTATGCCTCACAAAAAATTCCATTTGGTATCATTTACATCTAATCTAACAAATCAGCAAAAAATACTGTATGCAATGAATGCTGTCCAAATTAATAAATTATACCAACGGAACACTTCATAATTACAGAGAAAAAGTTTTATCCAAAAGTGTGTGGTCTCCACAATTACTTGTGCTAAGGAATTCAAAGTAAAAACACTTATCATGGCCATTGAGTAGGATTTATTAATAGTCCTAAAATAGGGTGACACACGTTGTAATGCTCAGTGGTGTTAGTAATAAAATGATATTCTTACTAAGGGGAGGTAACGTAGATTAATGCGAATGACCAGGATTAAGTCCATGAAGTCCATGAACAATATCTTGGATGTAATCTTCGTCTTTCGCTTTAATCTAGGTCACATATTACCTCCCCCGAATCAGTACATAATTTTATTACCAACATCAGTGAGCATTACCATGTGTGGCGCATTATTTTTGGACCATTAATGCATTCTACTCCCTGGCCAAAAAGTATTTTTACTTTCAGTTCCTTAGCACAAGTAATTGTCCTGATCACACTCTTCCTAATTTGTTTATTCATTAATTATTACAAATGTCCCTTCATCAGTGTTGTCCTGATGAGACCCCTGTATCACGTTGAGGGTCGAAACGCCATCAACAACACATTGTACCACCGTCAACAACATAGTATAGCAAACAAAAGTACATTGTACCATTGGCCTATAATTTTACCACAATTTGTTGTTTGTTATAACCACACAAAAAGTTTGTATCACAGTCGTTTTCATTACTTTCTATAGGAATTTTTCTTCTTTCACTGAGGACACATCGCAGTTATGTTGTGAGTTTAATGTTTTCACGCTGACTATTGGATGATAATTTTGGATATAAATTTTTCTTTTGAAATTGTGTTTTGGTCATGTGATTTATTAATATTTCATTCACTGCATACCACTGTTCATGAAAAGTTACAAATTGCCCAGGGTCCCATTGGTTTAAGGGCTGATCTTGTTTTGTAATTACATGTCATGTGGAATTCTTGCAACTTCATTGTTCATGTACACTGATTAATTTTCGCTACAGTGTTTCACAAAATCTATGCCAAGTATTCCCTTCAGAACCTCCTCAAGCTCACTTTACAACTCCACAACTTTAGTCTTTTGCGGGACATTTTTTTTTTTAGTCTCCCATGATTCGTGTGCTGCAGCAAAGTGACCCTATCTGTGCTAAATGCATCAGTAGACTCTCTCTCAGTTGCCTCTAGTGTAGGGTGAACACCTACGCTTGCTGGAGCCTGTGGGGTGCTCATAATTGCTTGTACCTGGGGAATGCTCATAATTACGTGCATTGGGGAAAGGCTAGTGCTTGCTAAAATCTGGGGCTGCTGGCATTGGTGAAGTACTTTGGACTGCTAGTGTTTGGGTAGCACTGGTATCTTTATTATAGGGTGTGCCTTGAATCTACAGGTAGACCTATAACTGCTCCTCCCTCTGGGGGTCTCAGTTTGAGTTTGCCCTGCAGGCTGAACTAAACTATAAGGAGGTGGCCTTGACCTCAACTGATCATTCAAAAAAATCATCTTCCTCATCACTCTCAGTCCCTCTGTCATTCTCTTGATTTTTCTTGGTTGTGATTTCTCCGTGTTAAACCGGTGAGCATTAGGGTGGTCTTCCCCGAAACCTTTATTGCCTTCACCCCTCCTATTTTTTCTGATCTCATTTTTGTTGGCCGTTGGACTCTGAGCACTGTACTACTACTAACCAGTGCTAAAGTGCTTGCACTCTCCCCACTCAACATGGTAGAATTGGCTTACACCAATTGGCACATTTAATTTACTTGTAAGTCCCTAGGAAAATGTTACTACATGTACCCAGGGCCTGTAAATTAAATGCAACTAGTGGGCCTGCAGCACTTATTGTGCCACCCACCTAAGTTGCCCTGCAAATTTGTCTCAGGCCAGCCATTGCAGCCTGTGTGTGCAGTTTTAACTGCCATTTCGACCTGGCAAAATAAACCTTTTGTCGGGACCTAACCTTTTTTTTTAAATACATCTACGTCACCCCTAGGGTAGGACCTGAACAGCCCAGAGGGCAGGGTGCAGTGTATTTAAAACATTGGACATGTACTTTTAAGTTTTACATATCCTGGTAGTAAAAACTCCTGAATTCATTTTTCACTACTGCAAGGCCTACCTCTCCCATAGGATAACGTTGATTTACCTTATTACATTAACTATGTGATAACTTTCAATTCGGAGCAGGTAGACAGGTTGAGTTTTGTGTCTAAAGAATTGTAATTAAACGCCCTCTTTAATGGTAAAGTTGAATTTTTAGTCACAATTTTGAAAATGCCACTTTTCGAAATTTGTGAATAATATAACAGCTGTGATGTACTCAATTTTCTGCAGTAAACCTAATATCTCAAAGAAACAAAAACTCCTCAAAGTTTGGTGTGCGCCCTCTGTGGTGGTTTCACCCAGCCACCCATTCAAAATAGAAGCAATATATCCAGGACTGTAAGTCTTAGACAGAGTGCGCACTACCTCATGCACTCCGAATGAGTGCTTCACAATGTTAATCAAACACTTTAAATAATCAGTGCTACAAGAATAAACAAAATTATCAAATGCACACAAAAAAATCCTCCAAATTTACAAAAACGAAATAGTGTCTTTTTGTAGATGTGAGTCTTCAACTTGTTTTATTCACAGATGAAAACTTCAACAAGCTCTCCTGTTGATTCATAGTTTAAATAATGCATCCTGACATGAATTCCTTCGTTCCCAATGCATTTCGGGTGAACAATCACCCTTCGTCAGGGGAAATCCTCAAATAAACATATATACAATGAAACAACTGTAATAAGAACTGTATTGTATTCAATTTGCCTTAAAACTCCGGGATGGTTAATGATTATTCCACCTAAAACAAGTGGCTGATGTTAAGTAAATCATGTTAGATCTGAAATCATCAAGTCAAAAGCTAGTGGAGTCCAGATGGCGTGGTTGGAAAAGAAAGATGGAGTAGTGATGTGACTGATAGATCAAAAAAGTCCACAAAGTGTAACACCTAACTAAACGTGCCTCAATCGACCATTAAATGTGACACGCTGACCACCCGTGTTAAGTGAAAAAAATAAATAAAAAATAAAAACCAAACATAGTACCTGCAATAGGATGCCTAAAGTTAAATAGCGGGATGCCCTCGCTAAGTAACTGATATACACTGGGCAGTGTATCAGGATAAGTAATACAACCAGGTAATCCTGCATGACACAAAAACGTGGAACATTCATAAACGCTAAACCAGGACAATCCCAACTGGAAATGAATATCACCCAAGGATGGCCTCTTACTTAATCACACACGATGTGCTGCAAACCAATCATGTACCAGAGTACTCATGAAAAAAGTGCTAGTTTCCTTCCTGGAAATCCGCAACATGCTTCAAAAACGACAAACGAAGACATGAAGATTACCACTCAATACCACTCAATATAGTACCCAGAAAACATAATCAGCTAATGCCCTGCCAAAATATGTATACAAGGCTTACCCATATGCCAAAATTTGCGAGATGCCAGAAATTATCTCATCTGACAGTCTTTGACTTGTAAGAAAAGCTCAGCACTCGAGCATTGCACCTCTGTCCTATTTCTACTTCTACTTTTCGTTTCTTGCACGTTTACATGTTACGTGATAGATCAGGTATGCGTTTCTAGTTTAAATGCACCGCGCGGAGGTTATATCTAATCATCTGGGTTTCCAGCACTTGGGGGACATCCTTCACGCAACGGTTCGGTAAGCGTTTTTTCTTTTTGAGTTTAAGAACTTCTATGGCATTTGAGAGAGGTTTCATGGTCGTCTTTTGTTTGTAGCATGCGACGCTGATCAATAGAAGATAAGCTTTTCTTACAAGTCAAAGACTGTCGGATGAGATAATTTCTGGCATCTCGCAAATTTTGGCATATGGGTAAGCCTTGTATACATATTTTGGCAGGGCATTAGCTGATTATGTTTTCTGGGTACGGTATTGAGTGGTAATCTTCATATCTTCGTTTGTCGTTTTTGCAGCATGTTGCGGATTTCCAGGAAGGAAACTAGCACTTTTTTCATGAGTACTCTGGTACATGATTGGTTTGCAGCACATCGTGTGTGATTAAGTAAGAGGCCATCCTTGGGTGATTTTCTTTATTTCCAGTTGGGATTGTCCTGGTTTAGCGTTTATGAATGTTCCACGTTTTTGTGTCATGCAGGATTACCTGGTTGTATTACTTATCCTGATACACTGGGCAGTGTATATCAGTTACTTAGCGAGGGCATCCCGCTATTTAACTTTAGGCATCCTATTGCAGGTACTATGTTTGTTTTTGTTTTTTTGTGTTTTTTTTTCACTTAACACGGGTGGTCAGCGTGTCACATTTAATGGTCGATTGAGGCACATTTAGTTAGGTGTTACACTTTGTGGACTTTCTTTGATCTATCAGTCACATCACTACTCCATCTTTCTTTTCCAACCACGCCATCTGGACTCCACTAGCTTTTGACTTGATGATTTCAGATCTAACATGATTTACTTAACATCAGCCACTTGTTTTAGGTGGAATAATCATTAACCATCCCGGAGTTTTAAGGCAAATTGAATACAATACAGTTCTTATTACAGTTGTTTCCTTGTACTTTTCGAAATTTGGCATTTTCTTGCCCCAACCATTTGGTATCAGCAGCTTGTATCCTGGGTCACATGACTAAGTGTAGTTAGCAGTTGGTTTTTGTGTATTGCTCCCATATAGTGCGACAAAGAGAAGATAGGTGTTTGCAGGATGGGCCACTCTGAGTTAACGAGGAGAGGAGCTGTCACCTACCACTCTTGCCCATCACAAAGGCCCTGCCTGAGCACTCACAACTGGGTTTGCCACTAGTGTTTTGTGTCCCCAGACAAGCTAGGACCAGGGCAGGAAGGAAGGGCATTCCTGACACCTCAGGGGGATGTAAGCCTCTAGAAATGACTTCTACTGCCAAGTGGGTACCAGGTATAAATATTGCACCTCAGACTCCAGCTCTTCAGTACGCATCTGGACCTGTGGAAGGCTGAGAAGGACTGCTGAAAGAAGGACTGCCACTCTGTTGCCGTGCTCTACTGCCCTCCTGCCTGAGTGAGAAGGGCTGAACCTGCATCTTGAACCCAGGACCACCAGAGTGACTCCAAGGGCTAGTATTTTGGCCTACTGATCAGAAGCCTCAGGGACATAACCGGCTTCCTTCATCTCCTAAATGATGCCACACAAGTCCTGGAGCCTTGGAAATGGGCCTGAAGGTGCTCTGCTAGCCCAACTGTGGTCCCAACAGAGTCGACACATCTGAGCCACTGCCCAACGCATCGCCTCTCCAAACTCTGTATCGAGACTGCTGTGTGTACCATACCCGGCGCAGGGCTTCGCATCACCGCCTGCAGCCTTCGGGGAACCGCCTCCGCCAAACTTTGGCCATGAAAATATATCCCACTAAAGGAACTTCGTTGTGGTGGTGAATTCCTTTCAGGATGGAGTGCGTTTTGCGCAGAGTTCTGCGATCTGGTGACTTTTGTATTAAGAGGGTTTCCTCTAACACCGACACGCACCGGGCTGTTGGTCGCCGGCAAACTTGAGGATGGCGGAACTGAATATATGTGTATATATGTATATCTGCTCATGCCTAAAAACAATTTACAAAAGTTTGTTAGCGGTATAGTTTCTTAGCCTACTTCTGTAAACCGTTCTGAGTTCCTTAAAGTAGTAAATCTGCATCAGTGCAAGGCCAAAGAACTGCTAGGTGCACTTTTATGACTTAATTTAAGAATGGGGCTCCTAATTTATGTTTTACATGTTGCCCGAATGGTTTTACACCAGTTCTCCATTATTAATTTTTACTTAATATACTGGCATACAGCAAACATGTTTTATTAAATGATGCCTCAGAGAAATGGTATTTAAAGTTGTCCTTGGAAAGCACCTCTCGTCTGTTTTTTTTTTTTTCCTCAGTTTTATTTTCAAGCTGCAAATATTTTTTGGGTGGATTTATTTTGAAAACAATCATTAATCTTGCATCCATGTTTCTGCATGTTTTCATATATAATCACAATGAGCTTTTTTGAAGCATTATAGATAGCCACACACATTTACATTTTGCGGACATGTGGACTGTTGATAGTGCACACTGAGCTTACAGCTAATAGTATTTCTTTAGAGCGTTTACCCTAATTGTAAAGGCTTTGCATTTAAAAACAATTATGAAGATCTATCTATTTACATATACATATATATAAATTATCTATCTTTCGTTATCAGCAGTATCTTTCCCTTAACCAATTTGCACACTATAAATTGGCTTTGTGGTGCAGTGTCTTGGATCTACTTGTTCAGTGGACAAAATAAATATGAAATTTTTTTGTCCTTTACCCCAAACAGTATGTTCTAGGCGTCAGAAATTTTACATCTCAGCAGGACAGAAGCAGGGCTATGAAGAAGGTTTTGTTATAGATCGGCGTTTGTTTCCTTGTTTTTCACATTATAGAAACATATGCAGGACTATAGTGAAGGCATTGGTGTGGATCTGTGTTTATTTCTATGAGCTTTATCCACACTCAGACTTTGGGAGTGAACAGTGCTACAGAAGACCTGCTGTCAGGCTTCACCACCTCCACTGATACCAGCACCATCATTGCCATAACCAATACCACCAGTACCACCCCAATGCTACTCATCCAACCACCACTATACAAAGCCCACCACCACTAACAGCACCTCAACAAATAGGACTACCACCAATAATATTACCAGTACTACCACCATCAGTTCTGCCTTCCCTGCTACCATAAATACCAGTATTTCATCACTAATAATACCATTCCATTACACCAATGCCACCATCTGCAACGCCAGTCCTACCACCACTGATAAAACGCATCACCATTCGCACCAGCATTATCACCTACACCATTAAAATCAATTCCTCAAAAAAGTACCACTGATAATTTTAATGCCCAAACCAGTGCTAAACAAACAATTAAACCTGCACCATTAATACTACCACCACTATAACCATCAATATTGACACAATGAATAACAGCACCACCAATACAACTCACATTACCACCACTAATTCTGTCCTCACCAGGACCACAGCCATCACCAAGAATACCACATCAACACCAGTACTACCACCACCACCAATATGACTCCATTGTCATCTTTTGTATCACAAGCAATACCACAAATATGATCATATTACCATACCTTAAATATGAACTACTGCCAATACCACCAATAGCAGTTCCACCAACCAGTACACCAATATACTAACACTACCACCTCCTCATTAATATGGCTATCAGTACCACTACCCACACCACACCACCAACATTAATGCTTCCCCGGCCAGTACAATATCTCCACCACCAATACCACACCAACCATACCGCTATCTTTACCATCACCAGCAATATCACCACCAAAATTACCATTAGTAATAATAATACCATCAATACCACTTCTGTCTCCACAACCAAAGCCAATAGGTCTGGCATTAATGTGCTATTGAATGGAAACGCCATTTCTACATGCCTTTGTTTCATGTGTTGTCACATAAACCCAGACCTGCTGGCTTTTCGTTTTGGGTGTAGTGTGCATGTACACTTGCCTGACATTTTGAAAAGACCTTTTGCAAGCCGTTCTTTCACCTGGCCCTGAATCCTCGTGTTTGCTAGAGATCTGACCATTTATTCTAGTGAATTCACTCAGGTTAATTACTGCACTTGGTCAAATATTTGCACGTCACTGTCTCATTTGAACCACACCATTATAGTTTATAATGGCATCATTACTTGTACTGTTAACTAGTCTGTTAAACCTCAGGATCACAAAGAGAGGGGGGATTGGTTTGAGAGAGAGATAAGGTTAGTTGAGGTCCAGAAGCTGCAATGTACATTTGTTGTTGACACAGGCTCTGACAGAATTTTACTTTCAAAAGGCCAGTAACTGAGCTGTAGGCTTTAAGTAGCAAGGATTACAATTATGGCAGCAAACTATTTTCTGTTAAAACATTTCTGGTAAACATAGAAGATGCGACAAAAAGGTACAGATTAGTGTTACTGTGTTTGTCATAGCATTCACTGGAGCTATGAGAACCGTGCTTGTACCACTCACACCCAAAGTAAATAAGGCAGCCAAGAGGAACTATTTAGACCACCGGTGCTCAGGTTCCTTGTTCCTACATGGCCATATTAGTGCCAGATTTTCAAGATAACCACTCTAAATGAAAATGAGTTGTACTATCTTCCTATTTTATCTTGTGTGGATATCCCCACAATCTGGCTTAAACCTGGGCCTCCTGAAGCTACGTTGATAATCATTGTTTAATTTACCAGTGCAATTGTAATTAAAGAGGACATCTTTGCTGCTAATGACACAACTTGTGCCAGACCTCGTGGCAGAACGAGTGCCTAAATGTACAGGGGATGAACCAGTCGTATGGTAACTGTAGAGGTGGTTGTGTGGAGGTAGAGTCACTGAAGATCTCAACCTTAGCTCTGAGAATCCTTTAGTGTAAAAGCACCTGAATATTGCATTGGACTTGATTTTGTTTAAAGTCAACAGAGGAAATTGGACATGCTTTGTCCAGAAACTAAGGCTTCCAAGTTAATGTCCATTTCATGTTAAGAATGCTTATTAATATGTCAATCCCGAAAACTGCCCCAGATGGGGCTTAGTCTCTATAGAAAATGTGACTAGGAGAAGTGTGTCTCCTGCGTGTATTAAATGGAAACAGTCTGACACGGTGCAGAGTTATGTGGCGACATATTTAACTGGTTGAGAGAGGCAAATGGGTATGAAATGGTAACAGTGCATAAGGAGGTAATGTATCAGGCAGTTCTGTGAGCAGCTCTGGACCTAGCTAAGATTGATATCAAAAAGCAGAGTTGAACTCTGTTCACAAGCTTGAGAAGTAGGTCATATCTACCCCTAAACATGACTTTCTACTTTTCTGATGCGTTCACAGCAATGAAACCCCAGTTTCAAACACTACACAGCACTGGCTGTGCATGATGAACCAAGTAACAATAAACAAACATTGCATGCACCACAGTACATTGCTTGGAAAGGACTGAAATAGATGTGTGGGGAGTCCAGCTACACCGTCTGATACCTACTTAAGAATGGTTCAAAGGAGTTCAAAGGCTCACCACCATAAGATTTCATATGAGATTAATGATGCTTATGTTTGGCGGGTTCCTGAAGAGAGCACTGGCATCAACATCTCCGTTCTAGAGACTCGCAGGAGGGTAATTTAGGAAAGATTATCCAATGGTCAATCAGTCAATCAAACTGGATTTGTAGAGCCTGGCTAATCACCCTTGAGGGTATCCAGGTGCTAAGAACACTGCTGCTGGGGAGGGTTTAGTTGAACAGAAGGGTCTTGAGTCCATTCCTGAATGCCAGCAGAGAGGTTGGGGTCTGGAGGTGAAGTGGGTGGTCATTCCAGGACTTTGCTACGAGGTAGGAGAAGGAACGAGCTCCACTGTGGGGGATGGCGGGGGGTGTGGGCAAGGCAGATGGAGGTGTAGCACAGGTGTCTGGAGGGAAGGTGAAAGTTCAGGTGGTGGTTGATGTATGCTGGTCCTTGGTTGTGTAGGGCTTTGAAGGTGTGGATCAACATCTTGAACTGATCTCTCTTCTGAATGGGGAGCAAGTTGAGCTTCTCGAGGTGGGGGCGTCATGTGGATCCACTTTGGGATGCCTAGGATGAGTCTGGCAGCTGAATTCTGTATGGTCTGCAGTCTCGTGAGGAGGTGTGATGTGATTACTATGTAGAGTGTGTTTGGGTAGTTCAGTCGGCTGGTGACGAGGGTTAGGGTGGCAATTCGTCTGGTGTCGATGGGGAGCCACGTGAAGATTTGACTGAGCATGCGAAGGTTGAGGAAGTAGGCGGATGAGACTGCGTTGATCTGTGTTTTAATGGTGAGCTTACTCTCCAGGATGATGCGAAGGTTGCGGGCATATTCGGTCACAGTGGGTGAGAGTCCTAGTTCCGGAGGTCACCAGTGATCGTTCCACGAGGAGGTGTTGTTCCCGAAGATGCACTTCTGTCTTGTCTGTTTTGAGTCTTATGCAGTTGTCTTTCATCCGTTCAGCGATGCTAGTCATGCATCTGTAGAAGTTAGCAAGCGTGGCGGAGGGGTTCTTCTGATAGCGAGAGGATGAGCTGGGTGTCGTCGGTGTAGGATATGATGTTTAGTCCATGAGTTCTGACGACGTTGGCTAAGGGAGTCATGTCGGTGTTGAACAGAATAGGGCTGAGTGACAAACCTTGAGGGGCACCACAGATGGTGTTCTTGGGTTTCGAGGTGAAGGCTCGTAAGCAGATTTTATGGGTTCCTCCGGTGAGGAAGGAGGCAATCCATTTGAGGGTGTCTCCTTGGATTCCAATGTGTTGAAGCCTTTTGATCTGAGTGTGGTGTGATACTCTGTTGAATGCTGCTGAGAGGTCGAGGAGGCTCAGCGCTGCTGATTTTCCCTGGTCAAGGAGGGATCTGATGTCTGTGGCTGCGATCAGGGTGCTTTCAGTGCTGTGGTTTGTGCGGATTCCGGATTGAGAAGTGTCCAGAAGATTGTTGTTCTCTATGTGTTCTGTGAGCTTGCGGTTGATGGCCTTCTCGATGACTTTGGCGGGAAAGGGCAGCAGAGAGATGGGGCGGTAGCTCGTTGGGGTCGGCGGATGATTTCTTGAGTAGGGGCTTGACTTCTGCGTGTATGCATTCTTCGGGGAAGGTGGCCGTGGTGATGGATGCGCTGAAAATGGCCGTGAGCTCGCTGCTGATTGTCTTGCTCCCGAGATTGAAGATGTGGTGGGGATAGGGGTCCATCGACACTCCTGAGTGGATGAAGTTCATGATGGCAGTGGTTTCTTGTGAGTTGAGCTGGTCCCAGATGGTGAGCAGGTGGTCATGGTTTTCATTTGTGGGGGGCGAGAAGGCTGAGGATGTTTGTGGTGGGTTGGGGTTCGAGCTTTCTATAGATGGTGGTGATATTGTCGTGGAAGAAGTCTGCCAGGGTGTCACAGAGTTCCTGGGAAGGGGTGACAATATTATTCGGTGATTGAGGAGTTGGAGAAGTTTCTGACGATGCTGAATAGTTCCTTGCTGTGGTTGGAACTGGCTTTGATGCAGTCGGCAAGGGCGCTCCTTTTTGTCCTGTTCAGGAGTTGGTGGTATTGGTTGAGAGATGTCTTGAATGTGGCTCGTTCAGTGGGCTCCTTGCCTGTACGCCATTTCCTTTAGAGTTATTGCAGTTGCGTTTTATGGTTTTTAGTTCCGTTGTGTACCAGCTGGTTTATTTGGAAGACCTCTTGAGCGTGGTATATTTGACGGGGGCGACTCTGTTGGCGCAGTCGGTGATCCAAGTGGAGAAGTTCTTGGTAGCCTGTTCTAGGTTGGTTGCAGTGTGGGGGCAGGAGGTGTTGAGAGCGTTGGTCCATTGGCTCTCTGAGACTTTGTTCCAGCTGCGGTGTGAAATGCTGAGCGGCTTGGGGGCGGTGCTGGGGGATCCCAAGATGGTGAAGTGGATGCAGCACCCCAATCGTTCAACATCCAATAAAAGTGAGTGATCTGCTGATAAAGTTCTGTAAGCAGCAAGCCAGTCTACATGGCAAGGAGTAACTGATTCCTTTGTGCTACTGCTAGTAGCACAAGTGTCACGATTGTCACATCAAGAATTGTAACCCAGACAGCATGGTAGACACAGCATGTTAGAAGGAACACTGTTTTCAACTTTTCAAGCTATCTGCCAAATCTGGCCACATATTGCCTATGCAAAAAGCATGCAAGAAGGAGAAAGCCGGAAAACTGTCTTGTAAAATTATTTTGCTGTATTTTTTTTAATGCATCACCATTTTTGCTGAGGCCAAATGAAGAGCTTCTAGCACCTTGGAAAAGCAAACATGTCTGCGATTTTACAAATAAAAAGGTTCTTCATTGCTGTTATGTTATGACAGAGCACTGGAAAATATAAGACTCTTGACCTCATCTGTCTGAAGCCTCATCACAAGAAACCTTTGACAGGAGAGGGGCAGCAGAGTGGATGATTTCAATCAGTAAGTGGCATTCAATTTGCACTCTCTGGCAAATCATCTGCTGCTATTGATGGGAATGCCAGAAATAAGAATTACATAAATAGCTTACTTTGGTAGAAAACTCAAGTATTATGGGTTCTCAGTCTCTGAGCTAAGCAGGAAATAATGAACAGAATATTTGTATAGTGCACCTTTACAACCTCCTGGATGTTTCAAAGCATCAGTGTGCAGGAAATGCTGATGGACTAAAGAGAATGGATTTTAGAGTGTGCCTTAATGAGGGAGACTGGGTTTGGGTGTCTCGTAAACTAAGACTCTCACCTAGCTCTACAAAGTTTGTTTTCACAACCATGGGTGTCACAAGAAAACTTAGTTCAATGCACCAGTGATTGAATGTGAAAAAACATGTTGTTGTAGCCCCACACAATCCCACTCAATACATAGTTTATGTGGTATCTGTGCTTTCTAGGTAACTAACAATCCCTGAACAGGGATTCCCGGACGCAGTGATAATTTGAAAGCCCAATTTTGTTCTTTACGACATCACACACATGTACACAAGTACTACACTATGAAAAGACACTTTATGCTTAAAAGTTTTTATTTCAAGAGGCTCATCCTGTTGCTTAGCACAATTAAAACGACCACATAGAATATTATTTAAACAGCACTAATGCATGAAAACAATATGAACATTTCTACAATAGTGGAAATATCATTGAGCAAACTAACAGCCGAAAACCTACTTCTGTGCACTGACTATGAGAGCACAGAGTAGCGTAACTTGCAGCTAGAGTTTCTAATGTAAAATCAATGAGCTGCATACATGCTTACAGCAAAGAGCTGACATTATCAATACCTGGGAGAGAGTGTTTGCTCTAAACGAAAATACACCTCAGTATCAGCTCCTCTCCTCCCGGACTTGGATCAGTATCCACCTTCAGCACAGAGTGGGATGCTGCGGCATCACAGCAATCTCTGTCAGTATCTTCTGGCAGTATCTTGTGTGATAATCTGGGGCGAAGGACCTCTTCTGCTAAGTGGTCATTTGACGTGACTTTAATACTGTTGCTTTATCTGATAGGGGAATTTCTGACATAACTTACGGAAAGTCTGACATAACCTGTGTCTTAGATGTGTTCTTATAAACAAATAAGGTAAAAATATGTCCATTCAGACAACATTGTTTATGTTATTATTATTATTATCATCTGGCCTTAAAATAGAGATAACAAGGCACTTATCCCAGACTGATGACGCATCCGGTGTCTTATTGATGCCATTGTTTGAATGACTTGACACTTTCATAGATTCTTGGAAAGATAAGGACAGGTGACATCTGCATTAAAGGCAGACATGTCAATGATTAGGCAAAAACAGAGAAAATTGAGTCTCGGCCTGCTCAAGATTGAATCTGGCCTTAGGGACTTTACATCATGGGTCTTAGGGAGATTGTGCCAAAGCAGTCCAGTGGCAGCCTCTCATAGTGCAAAGGAGATTGAGCAAGCCCATTCAGGGAAGCTGATGATAACTGCTTTGAGAGACAATTAGACAACATTTTCTTCTGAAAGTAAGGATAACCATAGTGTGCATACATCTGTGCAAGAAACAGAGACGCCAAGCCTCTAACCTAACTGCACAATTGCATTCTGTACTCTATGTAACTAAACAATACTGTTTACCTTCTCCCAGATAGAAATTGGTAGACCAGTTGTTTTGGGAGCAGACCATGGTGCACTGCAGAGTGGCCTGGAACCTATGGGGGATTGGCTGTGTGATTTTTCAGAGACGTGGAAGCAGAAACCCGATGGATTCGATCATTTTGTGAACACTGATAGGGTGCAGTCAATGAGCATGCAAAGATCTTTCCCAAAAAACGTACTGAAATAATATGGGCCTAGTCTGGTGGAAGGGAGAAAAAAGTTAACACGCTCTTCTGCTACCTTTGCATTCCGAACATAATTAATTCGGTCTTATCTCAATTAAGCTTGAGGCAGTTATGGAACAGCTATACTTTAAGATCTTACAAACATGCAAGGGGGACTTGGGGGGGCAGCCGACCACAGGGAGGTCTGTCCCCCGGGTATTTTGAGGAAGTGGAGCAGTCAGACGGCTGCTCGAGGTTTGGGCGTTTTTTGGTCCACTTATGAAGCCCAGGGGATTATATGCTGCCATTTTGCGGTACCAGCCAGCCTTTTGTCTTGGTGACACAGTGGCTGGTGGAAAAAACAATACAATCAGACAAGATTGGCAACCCTACCTGTGTACTTCTAACAATGCATTACGTCATATCAATTATTAACTATCCAGTGCTAATAGGTGAGTTCACATGGAATTTATTTTTCCTGCCGGCCGACCATCATATCGCCCGTTTGCCTCGCCCGTTGAGCTCTAGAGAATCGGTACCCTGACGCTATTTACATCCCCAGAGTCGGTCCCCATTTGTTATAAACGGGGAATTCAACGCACAATCTGCGGTTTGCGCTCCCAGATTTGGGGATCCTAGAAGTCAGGACTCTCCCCCATTCCACTGGATCCAGCTATTCCTCATTTGAGAAGCCACGGTTCCAGAACCAGTTATTTCACTCCATCATAGAATATCTCGGGCCTATTCGAGCATTCACCTTTGGATCAGCCCATTTAGCTATCCGGGAGGCGCTTTTGTCTGGATTCTTGTCGACTACACCAAGGGCTGCGCTACGTCCAGTTTGACACAGCTTGTTGCTGTTATTGTTCGTTGGTCTACAATTTACTGAGATTTAAATCATCCTTTATTTAGAACTCACCCACCGCTTGAACTTACCGCCATTTGCGCCCTGAAGAAGGTGTTTGCCCACAGAAGGGCTACACACCGAAACGCGCGTCGGCGCTTTTTGATCTAACCGTTGTTAGAGTGTTTATTACATCTCCCCTTTCAGAATTATTTTTCTATGTCTCAAATTTTGTTGTTGATTTAGCATTATTGAATTTTTCACGGCCAACGTTTTAGAGCTTTATTGATTGTATTGTGTTATTTTCAGTATCTTGTCCAATATTATGTCTGATTGTTTTTGGACATTATATGGGGATCTATTTAAACATGTATGCTGTTTGATTATTTGAGTGAATGCATGATGTTCTGTTCTGAATGATTGCGGTTTGTTTGAAGGAATGTTAGTGCGAGTGTGATTGAATAAGCGGTGGGACTTTTTTCTATTGATCTTATCATTATGTTTTTTAATGTATTGACTTAATAAATTTATATTTTTGGATATACATTTTTTGTCCTCTTCTCCATGTGAACTCACCTATTAGCACTGGTTAGTTAATAATTGATATGACGTAATGCATTGTTAGAAGTACACAGGTAGGGTTGCCAATCTTGTCTGATTGTATTGTTTTTTCCCCTATGTGTCCCTACCTCTATCAAATTCTATAGGGGCCCCCTCTGTCTGAGCGGTAGACACAGTGGCTGGTACCTGGTAGATAGCATTTTTGTCTCTAGGTAGCGTTAGGTAAGTTTTGGTTGGTTTATTGGTGTTCGTGGAGTTGTTAAATAGGGTAGTATATTGTACTTAAAGTGATTCACAAACTCGGTAAAGGCGGCGTCTGGTGTATTGAGTGGCGACAAGGTGGCCCAAGCTATGAGGCTGTTGTCGGGGCGCCTTGATTTGCTTGTTGGGGTTGGGGGGTGGTCCCGCGAGAAGGCTGCAGGCCTGCTCTCCACCGCACTGGACCACTGTGGCTGCAGCAATCCAGGTAGGAAAATGGGGCCGCTCCGGCATGGGGAGAGCAGCCCCTGTGAGGGCTGCGTTGGGCCGTGGGGCTGCCTGTGTGCACAGGTTGCACCGGGCTCCAGTAAGCGGGCGAAGCTGATGCGCGGCAGCACTCTCCAATTTGGGAGCTGTCAGGGTGAGCACGAGACCTCTCTGGAGTTAAGAGAGGCCTTGCCAGTTCAAAAAGTGGGCGGGGCCGCCGCAGAGGCGCATGAGGGCTTGCAGAAAGGCTCTTCAGGGCATAAGGGCCGGGGTCTCGTAAAAACGAGGCTAGCGAGGAGCATGAGGTGGAGCAAGGGATGGATTTTGTGGCAATTTACCATGATTTGTTGGAGGGAGAGGTGGGTTACGGTGGTTCAGGCAAGTTGGAGATGTCCGCTCGGGGGCGTCGCTTGGAAAAAGGGCGGTGGGACCCCATAGATTGGGACAATGATGCTTGGCTCATGAGGGCTCCGGAGGGGGTCAAGGAGCAGTGGGTCCAAGGGCGGCAGGGAGGCGGGAGTAGGCAGGAGAGGGGAGATACAAGGGATGGGGCCCAGGATGGGACTATGGAGGTGTCTGGCTGCTGGGGGGGGGGCCTTAGGTTTTGGATGACATGTTGTCTCCTTCTGTGGCAGTTGCCAATCTGGTTTGGAGTGATGAGGACAATGCTGACCAGGAGAGGGGTATGGTTGATGCCTATAGGCCTATAAAGAGTTCTAGGTTGTACGGTCCCATAGGGAGGTACCCTTTGAAAGTGTATGGGAAGGCAGGTCGGGGAGGGCTCAGCAGTGGTCATTAAGGGGAGTGGGAGCTGAAGGTCCGCCTAGGAGGTCTTTGTCAGTGAGCAACTTGAGATCTCTGGTTCCCCACGGCCAGCGTCGGGGAAGCGCGCACGGTTTTGGGTGACTGGTATGAGGTATAAGGTTCCAGGGTGGCACAGGTTATGCGTGGTAGTAGCACACCAGGCCTTGTTTCTTCTTCTTTGCGGGTTGACGATGAAGTGGTAGTGGCAGACTCGTGAGAGCTTAGTGCGTCTCGTTTTCCCTGAGGGGAAGAGAAGGCTCGGACCCGGGCGGCCAGCTGGACGGCGTCGGGGGATGATAAGATCACCGCCCCAAGAAGGTCTGGTGTGGCCTCGGTGGTGCAACACACAGGAGGGTGTGGTACAGCCACCAGCAGGAGAGCACACAGGATGATCCATCCCGCGTCAGTGGAGGGGGGGAGGGCAGGGTACAGTCCACCTGTGTAAGTTGGTTTTTAGGTCTCGCCTAGCGATGCAGCGCAAAGCGCTGCTCGCTATGCGAGATCTATTGTTGCCGACTTTTGCTCCGATGCGGGACAGGAGATGTGCACGCGCATGGTGCGAGCAGGAGTTGTAATAGCGCCGCAAGCCGTACGCGTGCACATCAACTGTCTGTGCCAAAACTTAAACAGACAGGAGATGTGCACGCGTACGGCTCGCAGCGTTATCACAACGCCTGCTCGCACCATATGCGTGCACATCTCCTGTCCAGGCAGCCGATGCGCACGCTCACGGCGTGTCTTCAGCTTGTTTCAGACGTAACTTCCCGTTGGTTCTGAGGAGTCGAAATGGCTGCGCCTGTGAGTCGGATCTGCAATCGGATCCCGCTCCGCCGCCACTGAAGATTCCGAGCGCGAGGCTATGTCCCCTACTTCACCTGGGCTGAGCGATGGACGCCCATCGTTGTCGGCGCCTTCTACCCCAAGCCATTCGTCGCCTCTAGAGGGATGCGCCGGTGGTCCGGGCCTTGCCTCGTCGCCCTCAGTCTCCTTTTCCACGTCGGCCGCTTGTCGCGGCATGTCCTGGACCCCAGCAGAAACTAACGCGCTTATAGCCGTATGGGGCAACGAGCGGATTGGTGGAGGCGCACTGCCAGCAACTGGAGGGCTCAGGCACCCTATTTGCCAGCTGTTTCTAGTAAGTGCACTCCTTGTTTGATTTTGAAACTGTGCTCCAAATAGGAAAGTTCAGATTTGATTTTTGTGTTTCCACCCTATCTAACAGAAAGGAACTCCAGCATTTAAAAACTGTTCACACTGAGGTCACTCAAACTGCGAGCTCTCCTTCTATAGCTCTTGCGTGTTGTCCCGCGTTTTGCTGTTTCCTCTCCATCCTCAGAGAGCTTCACACTGGGCGTAGTTATGTTTTCACATATTATTTCTCCCTCCTGTCACTACCCTCCTCTAACTCTGCCTCATGTTACTGTCCTCTCTCCTTTCACTTCCCATGTCCCCTCTCCAATTACTGCTCATCTCTCCGTTATACAACATGTCTCTGCCACTGCCCATCCTGCCGTTGGCATTGCCCTAAATTCTGTAATCATACACTGTCCACCCTCTTCTGTCACTGCCTCACTACAGTATATAATCGCCTTTCTATTGTCATTCCATTTCCTCCTGTCACTGCTTATCTTTGTCTCCTATAACCAGGGCCAATGGAATTATGCAATTATGTGGCTGCAGCAATTTTCGCATAATTATAGATTTGCCGCATTCGCCACATAATCCATCATCTGCTGCAGCTGCAGATTTTGACAAAAATGTTTTTGTTTCCAGCTCAAACTGTTCAAAAGTTACTAAAATGCTGCTTGCTTACAGCAGTTTTAATATCTTAGAGTTTCTTGTTGCTCAAATAGGTGTAATTTCTATGATTTATATATGTTTCCCTTGTCTATATTGCTTGATTTTGCTTGTAAGATAGTGTCACTCATAATCTTTTATGCATGCCCATTTAAAGTTGGTGCTATATAAAAATGCACAAATTCTACTTGCCACAGCTGTAGGGGCAGTGGTTGTGTAGGACGGGACAGTGTACTTCAGCTGTATCCACGCATATAAATTACAAGACATTTAAAGGAGCACTTGTTGTAGGTTTAGTGACCTACCTAATCCAGTGAGATATTTCACTGAGCAGTTCAAAGCCGCAGCAGACATCACAAAATAATTCTACTATGTCTGTTGTTGGTGGTTGTTAGAGGTTGCGGACTGGGGAAACAGGACTATGTGTTTTTCTCTGCCCCTTTATATCTAGTGCTTCACAGACCGTGCATATATGTGTGCATTAATTGCTTATCCTATAAAATACTATTTATGTATGGACGACATATTTTCAAAAGGGACATTTTTGCATTACATTTGTTTAAGGTGTTTCTAATACAACATATGTTTTTAAGTTTGAAAAGCAGAAGCATCAATTGCTGATCAGAGATCGAGTATTTTTGGTATTTACACGAGTATTTACACGAGTTTGAGCTATTGGTATTGTAAATGCCAATGCGTTTTATTTATGTTTCTTTTTAAAACATGGATAAAAGGCATTGTCATTTACAATGCCAGAGTTTAAGCTATTGGCATTGTAAATGCCAATGCGTTTATTTATGTTTCTTTTTAAAAACATGGATAAAAGGCATTGTCATTTACAATGCCAGAGTTTAACCTATTGGCATTGTAAATGACAATGCCATTTATTTATCTGTTTTCAAAACCAACACATGGATGAAGGGTTTGTCATTTACAATGCCAATGGCTCAAACTTTTGCAAATGCGAGACCTATTGCATTGCAAATGCTTGTTGAAACAATGGTGCAAGCTGACAGACATACGCAAGGATGGACGACAGAGGATGCCCATTGAGTTGTTGAGGCAAATTCAGTGGAATTATCAATTCTTGATTATGAAGAGGAGAGCTTGGAAGAAGGGGAGCTTCGGGATGATGAGGAGGTTCAGACTGTGGAAGCCAGTTGTGGCAGGAAGGTTTGGGACCGGGAGAAGGGGGGAACTGGGCAGAATTGGGGATACTCCGCTAACCATATGCCCCTAGTATTTTTCAGGATGCGTGTGGGCGGCAAAAACAAGGCGATGAGGTGGAACTTGGTGACAGGACAGTGGCAAAGCAGCAGGCTTCCAAGCGGACACCGACCTTTGGGCCGGGTAAGTTACCGCTGGGCGGGGCGTACACTGCCAATATGATATCTGTGGGGGTTGAGGCAAAGGAGCCTCTGGAGTGCAGGGAGGCCCGCCTAAGGAAAGGTCTCTATGTGAGGAACACCAGAGTTGGTACAAAGGAACATAATTTGCACACAGATCTGTCACCCCTTGGGCATGGGGACACCAGACAGGAGGTACTTGGGGCCACAGGGAAAGTGGGGCCGTTCAAAGAACATTCTGGGCCCTCAAGCAAGGTTGTGGTCAAAGGCACGAGTTCGTGGTCTGGAGGGGACATCCAGGGGGAGACGGTTGTAGAGTCTGGGAACCGTGAAAAACCCGAGAGTAAGGAGCCGAAAATCAAAAAGTTGCCTGACACGGGGACATCAAATCCATTAGGGACTCACCTCATGCTGGCTACGAAGGAGAAAATATGGAAAGGGAGTACGTTGAGATGCTGAAAGTGCTCATAGGGAGCTAAGGTCCAAAGAAGGCTCAAAGGAGGAAGAATTTGAGTTATCCAAACGGCCGAGGGTGCTGTGACTATAAAGAACTGGATGGCGGCATTTCTTATATATGCTAGTGTGTACTGTGAAAAGTACCCAAAGAGGTCGGTCGCACTTTTCAAATACATGGACGTCATCACGTCATCAGAAAAGCCCAGATAAATTACAGGGGTTATGTATGGGTGCAATATGATGACGAATTCCGGGCCCACATGGCATTAGATCTGGAAGCACAAAGGGGTGAGATTGACACCGACCTCTGGCAGCATACTACGGGACCTGTCAAGTTGTGTAGAACAATTTTTACAGATAGCGGTTTACCAGTTGCTTACCGGCCCTTTCAAGGGCATCCCACAGGGGGAGGGTTGGGGGTTTCAATCAAAGGACAGAGTAGTCATCTTGGAGGTTGCCTGGACTTCAACAAGGGACTCTGCACAAGGGAGTATTGTAGGTGCAGGCATGAATGCTCAAAATGCTCTTGCAGACAGACATGTCTTGGTCATGAATTCATGAAATTCTTTATTGCTTGATTAACAAAAATCATTACTATTAAAAACATTAAAAACATCAAGCAAAATAAAAAGAAACACAGTTTCCAATTTCATTAAATAATATGCGGCTGAACAAAGAAAATGTTTCTATGATTACATGCCGTACCATAACATTAGCACCACGTATAAACATTTTTTAACACAGACGTGATGTAATCAAAGATCTGATAACATATTATGGGTACATTCCTAGAAATATACAATAAAAATTATTAACTTTGTTACATTGTGCAAATTTGCTGTAAAGTGCGTGTGTGCACGAACCCGTATCATTATATACCATAGTGCAAATGAACAATAAGGTGTCTCTATATGCTTTAAAACCTGTTATCTAAAATTACCTTAAGGCTAGAATTTTAAGCAATAAGTTCCTTTGTGCAAAAGAGCAATTGAAGTGCATCAATATTTTCTGTAAGGCCTAATTACCATAATTGCTTAGACAATAAATTCTTCAGGATGTCAGCAACCTAAGGACAATCACTCTGATTCATGATTCATTAAAACAACCCTTAAGTAGCAGATACCAATAGTTTGTCAATAGTTATTGACTCGCCCGATAGACGTAAAATAAGGGCCTGACGGGCTGATCTTACCCCAGCTTTAAGAAATAGAGGGTTTTAAAGTGTGTGGCTTGATTTTAGCAATTTAGGGCATGCACATACTATGTGCAATAAGGTTTCACGTGGCCACCCACACAGTCTACCTTTAGTACTTGGCCACTGCTGAATCCAGATCGGCGTACCCTCCTTGGTTGAATCTATGCCCAGTCTTATTTTTAGAAAAGTTTCTTTCAATTGGGCTGAGAAGGCTGGATTGGCAGAGACTGATGTGAATTAATCACGGAACATGCATGAGATTTTGCTGCTAAGGCTATTTTATCTACATTAAATGAGTTGATTTTTAGTTAGTTTTTTCAAAATTTGTTTAAGGCTTGACATTGTCAAGTCGGGAAGCCCTATCTGCAGATCAAAACTCTGGAGGCATATTGAGATACGAGATTGCCAGGTATCTGTATAGGCAGAGTTAATTATTTCATGCCAACAAATGTTCGCTAAGGAAGCACGGTCAGATGAATACATAGAGTACACACATTTCAGAAACGACCCTTGCGACACCAGCGACTGTCTTTATAGACCAAATAGTTGGCTGTAGCTTTGCTCTCATAACTATAAGGAGATGATCATATGATTGGCATCTCAATGATTTATGTAAACATTTAAAAGCATAAATTAGGGTTGCAGTTTTTGCCCTTAGGTCTTTAAAATGACTGTTAAACTAAACTCTATTGTCAAATAAAATTCCCAGGTATTTATATGTCTTTACCACTTCAATTGTCCCTCCTCTGGCCCTCCATGATTCTATCTTAGATTTTGCCGGGCCGATTTTCATGATGTTAGTTTTTTTAACATTCAATTCCAAGCCAGTCATTAAGATATCCTCATCAAATGCATTAATCGGTCTTTGTAGGCCTATCGAGGTCTGACTCAACAAAATAGTATCATCTGGCTATTGTAGATAGCTAAAGTGCACCTAACCCATTTTTGGAGGATGGGCGTTAATGGGCTCTAGGTGCTGAAGTAGATCTGACAAAAATAAATTAAAAAGGCAAGGTGCAAGAACACAGCCTTGCCTAAGACCATTATAGATTTAAAATTTTTGTGATAGCGTGCCACCGTCGCCTAGCTTGACCTGGACCCAAGTGTTAGTGTAAAGGAGTATTTATAGCATCTAGCAATTTTCGTGGAATAGCCCAACCTACCAATTTTTCCATAATAAAGCTCGAGGAACTGAGTCAAACTCTACTTTTAGGTCTATAAATGAAATGAATAGGTTTTGTTTTTTTAAAACTGCCCGTTCCGCAAGTAAAGTAAGGGCCAACAGATTGGTAATGGTAGATTGGCCCTTACGAAAACCTGTTTGATTGATTGGGATTATACCTTGCTGTGCAGCCCAGTATTCAAGATTGATCAACAAATGGGAGGACAAAACCTTAGCGTCTACATCAGTTAAGGCAATTAACCGATAATTGGTAGAGTTGTCAACTGGACCACTTTTATAAATGGGCTGCACAATACAGGAACAATACTCAATGCCAATACCTCATTGAACACTTGAGTTAACACTTCGGCCCACATATTAATATTGGCACAGAATATGGCATTGGAAAGCCAGTTTGGGCCAGGAGCGACATAAGAGCGTGGCTTTTTCGTTGGAATTTATAGAATCTAAATCAGTCTCCAAATTAAAACTGCTCTCTTCCTCTGTATCTAACTCACTAGATTTCCTAACATTATTTGAATGTTCCATGTCATTAACCAAGTTCAGGCCACTCACTTTCTCTATATTTGGCTGGCCGATTTTATCACAGTTATGGCACTAATCTTGCCTATTCTTATCAAGATCGCTCACACCATACAAATTAGTAATAAACTGTACCCATTCATCTTCCATAATATTGATACTGTAAGCCCTGTTGCCTCCCCTTTCGAGGTTATTGATGATCTCCCAAAACATTTTTGCATTATTTTGTCAAGAAGCATGTAATAATCGATGCCATAGCCCAGATTGATAACGTGATTTAGTCAACCAAACCTCTCGTCTATATAATCTTCTTAGGGCCATCATTTTATCTTTAAAAGCATAATAAGATTGCCGGTATCTATTATAAAAAAAACGTCCCGTGCAGCTTTATTAAGGGAATAATTTAATTTAAGTAACTGAGATTTATACCATTTGTTAGGGGAGAATAATGAAGGATTTATTTTTCTTCGATTTTGAACTGGACATTTTTCCACCAAGGATGAGGTTATATAATTCCATTTATCTAGCATTGAACTTGCCCCAACCTGACACTGGACGCTGTCCTTTATTATTGTTTCAGCAAACTTTATTATTTCTACTTGTTTATCCGAATGCCAGATCAGTCTTTTCAAGTTGTGTGAAGAGTGGACCAAATTGACAAGCTCATTAGATTTTAGTTTACAGTTTATTGGCAGTTGTGGTATGACTATCTGAGGGTTATGGTCACTTTCAAGTAGAGGAGTCGCCTTGTATTCAATAATTTTTGGGCCCAGTTTTTCTGAGATAAAGGCATAGTCAATAATTGAGCCATGCTTGGACTGTTTAAAAGATGGAACTGTCCTTACTTTGCACAGGGATTTTTCTTTTAACAGGATTAGTCCGAGCTGGATCATATTGTCACAGCATACATTTGCGAGACCATTACTCGTTCCATTTAAGGAATTAAGGGGCTCATTACGATACCCGGCGTAAAAAAATCCGCCAGGCATGGAAGCGGCAAAAATCCGCCCGCACACACCGCCTGAACACCGACCACGCCATTATGAGTACACAAACCGAAAACCGCCATCGGCGGAAAAATCACACAAAATACCGCCCGCCATCGTCCGAGTCGGAGTCAAACCGCCCGCCACGGACGGAAACACGCACGACAACACAAAACCGCCCGCCCACACGGCCGACACACCGCACGTGAAATTACGATCGCACCGCCATGAGCGCGAAAAAACAACAAATATACCGCCCGCCAGCGCAAACAACGCCGATGAGAATCGACACGGCAGAAGCCATGGCGCCCACGTACCTGCACAGAAACCATCCGCACACAAAACCAATAGCACACAACATGGCCAACAAGTCCACACAGCAAGGCACACACAAATACACAAGCACAGTACACATCCCGAAAACACCCCCCCGGACAAACAAAAAATACAAAGGCCAGAACCCCAGACACAACACACCTGAAAACAACAGACCATGAGGACACACCCACATAGGTGAGTACAAAAGCAGCACTCCCACAGACCACAACCCCTTGCTACATTGCAAACCAGAGAGGAGAGGAGAGGACACAGTGACACAGCAAGGACAGCAGCACACCACAGAAATGCACACATCACAACCACCACCACCACCACCAAACACCGGCACCACAAACCCCCTGCACATTACACAACACACACCGCACCAGCACCACAAACACCATGGCACCACAAAGGATGCCCAAGTTCACGCCCATGGAGCTGACGGTCATGGTCGACGAGATCATCAAGGTGTACCCACAAATCTATGGGAACATGGTCCAGCACACACCACTAGCCACCAGAAACAGAATGTGGACCCGGATCGTAGACCAGGTCAATGCAGTCGGGACCCTGCCCAGGAACAGAGTCGAGATAAACAAACGTTGGAATGACGTAAAGAGCCTGGTCAAGAAGAAGGAGGGCAAAAACAGAGAGCTGGCTGCCGTCACTGGCGGAGGGAATCCCGCGCTCTTTAAGACCTTCAAAGCGTGGGAGGAGAAGGTGCGAGTCGTAATCCATCCGGAGATCCTCGCCGGATTAGCAGGGGGAGTGGAGGCTGGTAAGTACAAACTAATGTATACCAGCACACCGCTATGTACTCACATGCGCAACTACCATGCCACAGCTCCCAGGGACAAACACCCCCATGTCCAGCACACAATACACAACACATCACACACACATGCAACAGACACTACCACACACAGCCCAAACCGAACAACTGTAAGATGCGTGGGGACATGTGTACACTAAGCCAGCCACGTAACCACCAACAGGTCCCCAAATATGCCAGAAGCGCCACAACGAGCACCCACCACACCCATGTGTCCGCCACAGCTGCACTAACCGACAAGTAACAGGTAAGTGGCAGGAACACAAAGTGCAGTGGGTGGGAGGGTGGACAGCCCAAGTACAACACACACCAGGCCCCAGTCCCACAGCACAGCAAGGAGGAGCATCCCCCACACCCCACAGCCACGTGTCAGCCACCGCAGTGCACAACGACAGCCGAAAGGCAGACATCACGGTCCACAGCAATCGGTGTCAGTGGGTGTACAGCCACCCCCACGACCCTACACCCCCCACCCCCACAGACCTGCAACATGGAGCACCCCCGCTTAGAGCCATGTGGCATCCAGTACAGTGCACGCACGAACAACTTGCAGGTGGGAAACTGGACAGGGCTGGATTACTGGAGGCATGAGGACCATAACACCACCAACACATGGGACATGTCACGTAGCACACGGACACGCAGCACCGCCCACCGTCACGAACAAGTGAACAATGTGCACACGGACATGAACAGCAGACTCACACCCCACATGACCCATCACAGACATAGCAACACCCAAGGAGCCACGTCTGCATGCACAAGCCACACTGAATATAGTCCCACACGGCAGCCACTGTGCAACTCATCACACACAACCGAAACACCATTGAAGTCCTGTCCATGTAGCCCCCACTGCCTGTCAACCCCACACCCCACAACTACGCCTATGTAAGACAAACAACACTAGACGCAACAGAGCGGAACAACAGAAATGCACACGAACACCACTGAACCCATCAAACTCACAGACACACCATGCACATACAACATACCATCCATCCCATCCGTCAGCCCCAGTCACATGAAAGGCATGTCATCCGCACAGCTGCCACACATACAGCAGTCACGCTAAGACACATGCCCATGACCAACCATGTGCCAGAAGTCAATTAAGCGCACAACACACTGTGAGCAACAACACACAACATGGGCCACACCCCCCCGAGCACTGCAGTGATGCACATGGCACAGGGCAGCACGCACACCAAGGAGATGGGACAACTGCAATACGTTGGCTGGCACACAACTATCACTCACTCATAACGATGCGTCCAATGCCATGTCCAGTAACCACAACAGACAGCAAATATGCAGGGCATGTCAGGCATGCACACACCTCAGACCATGCACTGTCATGCTGCCACAACACATGTCACGTTCGGCACCCATGGCTCACAGCATGTACCCCAAAAGCATATCCCCTCCCAAATGCGAATCTGGGGCATGGCCCCCATGTTGCCATATGCGTTCCTAAGCGTTCCATTTGAACTCCAAAAGCAAAGTACAAACCAGACCCAGGATGGGCCAGGAGCCCGCATACACCAGAGTCACAATGAGTAGGGGCAAAGCAACACACCCATCGGCATGGCCAATCCGTCCCATGCCACATGTGCACAGCACACAGTCCCATTGCCTAGCACACACAACTACAGATGCCACAGCCACACACTCGCCTCGGGAAACCCATGTACGAGATTGCACGAACTGCCAATGTCAGACGACTAATACATACTTCGCCAGGTGCAACACAATAACAAATCTCATTCTCTCCACAGGTGACGAACTGCTGGACGCTGGGGATGGAGACAGCAGCCAGCACAGCCAGCCTACAAGCCCCCAACGAGGACACACGGATCTGGAGGATCTGTCCACCTCTTCGGACACGGACCACCAAGCTGGCCCATCTGGCGTGGCAGGGCCCAGCCGCTCCCCAGGACCCCTCCTACCCACCAACCCATCATCCAGGGATGCTGAACAGTCCCAGTCCCCTGCTGCCACTGTCGTTGCGGCCACACCCACGGTCATTGCGGCCACTACCACTGCCGCAACCGCCACCATCGCCGCACCGACCACCACCGCCTCCACCACCACCACGTCTTCGCTGGCACCAGCCCCAGCGCAGGTGGTGGCCCGGCCGACTGGATCCACCCTGGGAGCCACAGCGAGGACCGTGGTGAGCAATGTGGCTAGTGGGCAGGCTGGTGGCAGCAGGACTGGTAGGAGGAGCAGGGTCAGGGAAACGCCAGCCTCCCCTGGGAGCCATGCCCTGCTTCAAATGGCCAGAGTCCTTGGGGCCTATGAAGAGGCCCAAGGACAATGGGCCAGGTCTGCTACTGACACGCGGGAGGTGCTGGGGGTGCTGAGGTCCATGGACGCCCATATGGGCCAATTCGTGTCCCGTATGGACCAACTCGTGGACCTCATGGGCCAGCTGGTGGTGGGGTCACAGGCAAGGCCAGCAACACCACCTCCGCCACCACCTGCTAGGGCGCAGGGTCGGCCAGCAGTGTCCACTTCCCCTGCGTCCACAGCCAGTGAGCACACCTCACCCACCACCAGCAGGTCGCCACCACACACCCCCTCCCAAACGTGGAAGGGGCCGTCCGAAGAGGAAACAGATCTCCCGGGAGGACTTCGCACGCTCCAGTCGCAAGTGAGGCAGCCAGCCAGCCTTCCGCCAGCCTTCCTTGACCAGCCACTGCATTGACTTGCTCTACGATCCCACTCCACACAGCCATCTGGATGGCATGTGTGTGTTGGACTATGGACATAGAACCAGTGGGTACACCCTGATCATCACGCAGCCATGACCGACAGCTCATTGTCACTGCACGCACCACTTTTGTCATCACCTTACACACAATCACATGTCACAGTTTGTAATAAATGCACCTTTTTCACTAACTGCTGTTTGTGCCCTGTGTTTTATTTGTACGGAATACAACGGCCACCTTGGGCGGAAGGGCACCTGATGCGTGGCATGGCAATGGAATCCGGAGGGCCTGTAGGGACCTAGGGGTGGGAGACAGAACAGGAGCACATTCAATGAGTGTGTCACACACCCATCACACAGTACATGTCAACAACTACAAGCAATGTACACACATCGCACAGAGCAATAGGGCACAATGCCACAGTCACCAACAGTGGCATACTACCCTGGCCATGGAGCGTTGACACACTGCACGCAGTGAACATACGGCCACCCTGACACAGCACACACACACCTGCACAGATACAGACACATCATCCGTCGTACATGGACACTCACCGTCAAGTGAAGTAGCGGGCGATGAGCTGCTGGCGCACATTCCCAGCTTCCTCCTCTCCGCTGTCCACCTCACTCGAGCTGTCCTGGTCTGCGGGCTGGGGCCCTGGTTGATCTCCGTCATCCACAATGAGGGGGATCTGCTTCCGAATGGCCAGATTGTGCAGCATGCAGCACGCCACCACTATCTGGCACACCTTCTGTGGGGAGTACGCCAGTGCACCCTCGGTGCGGTCCAGGCACCTGAACCTGGACTTGAGGAGGCCAAAGGTACGCTCGACCACACGTCTGGTCCTCCCATGTGCCTCATTGTATCGATCGTCTGCTGGGGTGCGAGGATTCCTCAATGGACTGAGCAGCCATGCCCCATTCGGGTACGCAGAGTCACCTGGGTGTGAGGGACACAGAGAACCGTAGCTATTCCAACTGGACAGGGGACAGCATCGCACAACCAGCACGCTACACCACTCCACATACTCACCGACAATACAGGCACGATCCTGTTGCAGATTGGCCATCAGTCGTGGCAAGATGCTGTTGCGCATTATGTGTGCGTCATGGGCCGAGCCTGGAAACTTGGCACACACGTGGGTGATCACCATGTCCGCAAGGCACACCACTTGCACATTCAGGGAGTGCGTGTGCTTCCTGTTGCGGTACAGGTGCTCAGTGGCCTGTGGTGGAACAAGGCCAACATGAGTGCAGTCAATGGCTCCCACGACGTGTGGGATTCTGCCAAGGGCATAGAATGCACCCTTCACTGCCGCCAATTCACGAGCCCTGGGGAAGCGGATGTACCTGTTCCGGTACAGCATCATGGCTGCCAGTACATCCCTCAGCACCTTGCTGAACATGGGCTGGGACATCCCTCCTCCACTGCCCACTGTGTGCTGGAATGACCCAGTGGCGAAGAAATGCATGGCGGCCATCACCTTAGCCGTGGGGTGACAGCAGTCGGATACACCCTGCGGGGACGGAGATGGGGCTCTAACATGGCACACAGTCGATGCAGAGTTGGCCTGTCCAGCCGAAACTTCCTGATTACCTCTGTATCGTCCATGTCCGCCAGCAATTGGTATGGGCGGTCAATGTTCGGTCTCCGCCTGGGTTAAATGGCAGAGGACACATGTCAAAGCAACACGGCACATAGCAATTTCGCATACACATCACTGACATGACTGAGCAAGCACATGAGCCACAGCCCAGCTGTCAAGCTGGGACGGCACGGCCACAATACACTTACACAGGTCTCCCAACAATGGCAATGGCAAGTGAGACATACCACTGCCATGTGCATGCACATGGTGATCTAGGCCCCAATGACTTGCGGGGCGTGCTGATGGGGACTGACTGCATATTCGTCAAGCGGCAACGCCACGGCAACATGAGTGTCTGCTGAGCATGGAACTGCTTCCGAGGCTGGATGAGTATGGCACACGACGACGACGATGTGGGCACGGGCTGAGCGGCCAATACAAGTGGGACCTGTGGCACGAGGGGATATGAGACAGTAGTAGGTGTCAGCACTGCACCCTATGTACAGCACTGTACGGATCACAGCTCCCGAAACATTGACTGGTGTCCACATTGACAGCCCCATGCCAAGACGGCTGTGTGCTTGCAGTCACAGGTGAGAGGTTACATTGCACGTGCCAGGTGGCAGACGTACATAGTGGGAGCTGGCATGTGTGTGCATGTGTCTCCTGTTCAGGATCCACCAGATGGGCGCTGACTCTGTACTGACCATTGGACACAGCATGTTCCGTGGAAGGCTTGTGTGTGTGGGATGGTGGCACTGGATGTGCCTCCGTTGGGTGGGGGCCATGCACAGGGCGGGTACGTCGATGATTGCGCATTGTTGGTCACGGTGGGTGCACCAACTAAGATGTGTTGCCCTGTGTTCAATTCCTATGTCCGCATGATGATGGACTGTGGATGTGGGCAGACTACACATTGGTCGATGTGCTGTCTATATGCATGTGCCTTCACACCAGGCACAGCTGCCCCTGCACATGTGACCCCTGCTGGACTCGCTGCTGGGTCTGTGGAGCTGATGCACCTTCTGCGCGTGGGGCGGACAGCTCTCCTCACTTCCCTCATTGCGCATGTCATGTCTTTGCCGCAGGTGACATGGATCATGGAGGGCCCACATGTACGCGTGGGTAGGCTACACATGATTGTTCACTGGTCGCCACCCCCAGTCAGTGTTTCGAATGGGAAGGTTGTCGTGCTGGTGGTATGTTCGATGTGGCGGATGGGCGGGCCTAGGTGCGGGCTTACATTCCGGACATGGGGGGTAGTTGGATTGGCGACTAGTTGCAGTACACACGGGACACGTCTCTTCCTTTCCACATCTGGGTCATCCCTTGTACTAACTGACAGTGATACAGTCATCTTCGCCCCAGCCCTCATGTCCTCCCCTCGCCCCCCAATATGCATGCTCACCTGCGAGGCTAGCGCTTGCACAGGCAGCCCCAAGCTCGCACCAGAGAGGGCAAGGAGTGTATGTGTGGGTCCAGTTGCACGAGTGGGCTGTCTCAGGGTATGATGTGTGGCGGGACGCCGTCCACCTGCGTGGTGCCCCAAATGGAGACCCGGCCTGCATGGACTATGCATCACAGTCTTCGCCTTCCGGATCCGCCACCTGCGACACCCAGTGGCTGTGGCTGCCCTTGCGGCCATGCCGCGTCCGTCTGTGGCTGATGGCCCACACATTCACTCTTTGGCCTCTCTGGGGAGGGCTCGGGGGTGGTGGCGCACGCGCTTGCACTTAGTCGCAATGGCATGTGGCGTGGTTGGTATGATGGGCAATGGATGGGATGGTGCGAGCCACCTCCCGTGACGTCAGTGCTGCTCGTGCTGTGGTGCGTCCCCCTACACTTCCATTTGACTTGTGCCATGCTAGACGTTGAGGTTCTATTGCCTGCGTGATATGACCAGGAGGAGCGCGAGGAGACCTCTCACACACCATGCTCCACTGCCATCCCGTGCCCTGTATCGCCTGTGCGGATTGACTATGTTGGGGTTACACCTGGTCGACTGGGGCTGTGTGTGCCTTGTCAAGGGGCATGGCGGGCGCACAACAGGATCCAGCTTGTCCACAGAGGGTGGGCTGAGGTGCGCCTGGTACCGCTTTGTACGTGTGCCCGGCTGCTGTGCACACACGTGTTCACTCCCCCGACAGGTGTCCTCTCACAATGCCCAGGGAAGCGGTGGTGTACTGTTCATGAGCCCTCCCAACACGGCGTGCTCCAACTTGGCATGTGCTCATCTACCCGTCGCACCCACCCACCTGAGCACTGCGTCCATACGACTTCACACGACACATGTGTGTCTTCCACAGTAGTGCTACTCATTTGCGTTGACATCCAATACCAGTGGACTACATGGTCATGTCACGACTGCCGTGTACTTCACATACTCTCATCCTCTCTCATTCGTACTTGTGAAATGAGTCAGCGGAGACAGTTTTGGTTTCAAACATTATATTGAGTCTTCTGTCCTCTGTGATGCAGTATAGTGGACACTACTGGCAGCGGAATACATGTTGAGGATATACTGAGCATGATAACAAATGGGATAGGGTGTGGGGTTACATCTGCTTGGCCAAGGCTGTGCTAATGTACATTTACGTATAGCTGCGGAGCTGCGGACTTTGACACAGACGGTATACATGTAGCCTACCAGACCGCTCGGCATCATGGGCACAGTCCATCTCAGTTCCATGTGACAGGTTTGCTGCGGTTGTTCCTCATGCACGCGTGCATGTGAGATGACATCAGGGCATGTGCTTGCGTGCATGCAGCGGCGTGCCACTTGTTGTTGCACTGTGGTGGTTACTGGACATGTCACAGTCACTGGGGTCGTGTTGTTGTTGTATGCACTTGTCGTCCATGCAAAGGTCCTGGTATGGGATTCCCGGGCGGGGTGGAGGGGTGCAGCACCCACAGACTCCAGGCGACCTATTCATGTCCACTGAGCGGTGTGTGTGTCCATGTGCGCTGGATCCATGTCGTGTCCTGGTTGTTCGTGCAGTTCCGGCTCCATGTGGGTGCGATGCACAGAGCCCATGCCACTGCCTCCCACGATGCATGCGGTGTTCCTGGATGTGATGGGGAACAGTGTGCATGTCCCGGTCATATCCGATGTCATGGCGATGTCGTTGATGGTGTGGTTACAGTTGCCGGTCGTTTGGTATGGCTGTTGTGGTGGTGACTGGCCAGTCCGTGCGGAAGCTGAGCATGGGTGCGGGGTTGGACTTCATAGGTCACTCGGGGAACCTGCGTTGTGGTCCGACGTATTTACAGGTTGTCAGGTATGCGATGCCGTCCAGCAGGGCTTCCATGTCATTGGTGGTGTACATGTTTGCCAGCCAATGAAGCGGATGGTGGCTGTCAAGGTGTTGTTCGTAGGTTGTTCCTTGGAGGACCATGATGGGGCATGCTGGGTGACATTCGATGTAGCTGTTCTCGATGATCCGTCGTGTGGAGGCACAGTGGTTCCATTTCAGTGCGCGTGCGATGTTGGCCACATACGCCATGCCCCCATAGGCAGAGCAGGCCCTGTCGTGTGCGTCCAGAGGGAGGAGTAGTGGTAGCAGGTCCGCCTTCAGACATGCCGGGTTGGAGAGGCATATCTCGACGGGATGCTGGTAGGGACACCTCCGACAGTAGAAGACGGGCATGACGCAGCTGAACAATGTGATGCGGTAAGTCAGTCGGTAACTTACGTTCAGCAGGGACAGGAGATCGCATCCCATTGTATGTATCGTGTTGGTTTGGTACAGCTTGAGCTGTTCGGCGTAGTTGGGTAGGTGTGTTGCGGTTGCCATTTCGCAGCGGTTCGTAGAGGTGGCGTGCTCCGGCTGTGTGTGCAGTCTGCAATGTGCACGCTCCGGGGTTGCTGTGAGCTCTGTGTAGTCGTGGGGAGACAGGACTTGTGTTCTGTTGGCTTGTTTGGAGGACACGGGCCCTCTTCCCACATGCTTCTCAGACAGTTCAAGGTCAGTGCTGTGTGACTCCTTCCAATTAACTTGCATGTGGCCGACATGGGGGAGTGTTTTCTTCTTTCTTCCCCGTCCGTTGTGTGCTTCTGTGATATGCGCTATCTGCCCTGTGGTCGGTCCCTCGGCATGCCTGTGTTGGTCTATTCTTGGACAATGGCTGTATTCACCGTCTTCTGTCGTAGGGCTGTGGTTTCGGTGTTGGAATGGAAGGTCATTCAGTGCTGTCTGCTCTCCCTTGTGTGGGCGGCAGGCTGCCTTTCCGCTCTGCGTTGGGCCTTGTGTGTGGATGTAATTCTTGGGCCACCTGTTGTCGGTCCCCGGGCTCTTTGGTGTTCCGTTTCATGTGTCTTGTTCATATGTGCAGGGTGGTATGGGTTTTTCAGTGTGGTACTGGCGTTCCTCTTCCCGAAGGGGCCCTGCTTCTCCTAGTTGGTGTTGCCGCCGCTGTGTGCTTCGCCATGTTTGTTACACTGGGGTGTGTCCTGCTGTTGCGTGACTTCACTGACATGTGTGCGTCGGTTGTGTGGCGTTGGGTGTTGTCCGTGAATTGGGCGTTGGGGACATGTCTGTGGCCGGCCTGTCACGTGTCATGTGCGTTCGGGGTGGGGCTGGTGTGTGTGCTGCTTGGTTGTGTCCCTGTGTCTGTGTGCGACGCATGCATGGCGCTGCGGTTGGCCTCTGCGTTGTGCGCATGTGTGGCGGCGTCATCGCCGCTTTGGGGCCGTGACGGGGTGGTTGGTTCCTAGTCCCAGGTGGTGTGTACACATGTGTTCTGCGATGTTAGGATTTGGCCTGTGTGTCATATGTGGATGCAATGGTGGATGTGTAGTGTGCACGCGCTGGTGGGGGTTGTCCGCTTTTTCCGCCCTTGCACTGTGTGCGCTGTTTGCGTGCACTTGTTGTGTGTGTGCCTACCTGCGTCTCCGCGGTACGTTGCGTCCTTGGTGGTGCATCAGCAGAAGCATGGGAAGGGCCTGCAGTGCTGGATTCATGCCCGGGGTGCCGCTTCTTCGTTGTCCGTGCTCGGCGTCCGTGTTTCCGCCTCTCTTTCACGTGCGGTGTCTCTTTGCCGTGGGAGCCGTTTTTGCGGCATCGTAATTTATGCGCCGGGCGGGACGTGTTTCGCCGGACGGTGTGTGTCAGTTGTGCTGCGCCGCTACGTGTGCGGGCGCACTTTGATGGCGGACGGTGTTGCTGGCTTGCCGGCGGTGTTTGGCCTGCTTTTCGCATCGTAATTGGGCGGGCGTGTGGACTGCTGCGTGCCGGCGGTAACTGGTGGTTTTTGCATCCGCCAGCACGGCGGTTGTGCTTCCGCCCGCCATCGTAATGGGCCCCTAAGAGTGACCAGATGTAAGTTAAAGTCACCAGAAATAATCAAACCAGCTTCTGGGTACCGAATTTCTAAAAAGCTGATGATATCCCATAAGATAAACAGCTGGATCGTCTTATTTTTCCCCACACTTAAATAAACATTAAATATTATTATCTTATGGCAATTAAATTGCAGTAAAATGCATTGTAACCATTCCAACTGTAAATCGACTACTTCTACTGTTAAATTTAGTTCAGTCGCAAGATAGCATGAAAGTCTGCACTTTGCACAGCCTAGTTTATTAGCACGAACAGCGGGGAGATTAAATTAATTGAACCCAAGCAATGGAGTTGCTTGTTCTCTCCATGTTTCTTGGAACATTAAAATTTCAAAGGTATTTAAAAATGAGTGTCCGGGTCGGCTAGCAAATGGGCTAGCCCGTGCACTTTCCACGAACAAATTCTCAATTGTAAATCTTTATCATTTGCAGCAGGCAAAGTTCAATTTTCATCTCTTAGGGAGAGCTTTCCAAACTCTGTGTCGCAGCACGTTACTGTGTCGCCTGCCATGTGTGGGTGTGTCACGCGACGACGCGGTCTACTCATCATGCAGGACGGTACTGCGCATGTCAGTGACGCAGTACCTGTTCTTGCAGAAGGCGGAAAGGAGGAGCATCGCGCTGCCGTTCTCCCGCGGGCCCGGCGGTGAGTAATATACTGCCCCGTGAATGTTGGGGGATGGGGGATGGAGCAGCTAGCTTCTGCCCTCCAGTGGGCCATTACGGGCATTCATAGACTAACATAGGATATTAAATTATTGCTCGCTAGAGGGAGAACCCATGCTTCGGTAGTGTAACCGGACAACATGGTTATAGAGAACATGACTGACTTTACTTGGCTTTCCCTGAAGCACTTTTGCAGCCTTGTGTATTGGAGCCTGTATTCTAGGTATTACCATTTGATACGTGTGAGCGTTAATTGTAGAAGGCTAGTGCTTCTAGAAAACATCTAAATCTTATTAACCCGGGAGCCCTCTCCCTTGTTGAGGAATATCCGAGATTAATTTCACAGTGGAACAAGACATGCAGATGTATATTTGAATGGGAATGGTACATTTCAAGAGCAGAAAAATAAATTATGCTTTAAGAGGGCTAGCCATTTCCTGTGATGCAAAAATAATAAAACTGGTGAGGAGGATTTGAGTGGAATTAGATCCTTCTTGGAAATACAATGAAAGTGATGCCATCGCAAAATGTCGGCTGCAAAGTTTGCAGCTAAACCACCATTTTGGGAAGGTGTATGGCAGAGGATAACAATGTTTGGACTGTTAAAATTAGATTTCAGAGGTTTCCATTGTGTTTTTCGAACTTTGCTGTAAACAAGCAATTGTGCCTTTGGTAAGATAGCACTGTAGTTTAATAGGACAGATTCTGAATAATTGAGAGCGTTACGCTGTCACTGGGGCTCGAACATATCCGGGGTTGTAAGATGGCTAGGTAGGGCAGTCATTTACAGCTATCACGCTTCTGTGAGCGCACCTGGAAAATAATTTAATGCTTTAAGAAATGTATGACCAGTAGTTATTCCTCGTATGGTCACTAATGCATTTAGAAATGTATGTTTGATCCTTGGTCACCTGTATGACATTGAGGAAAACGTCCCAGTAATTGACCATGACAAAGTCTCTGTGCTCTCTCGCCAGTGTGTAAAGCTTTTTGACACTCTCAGAATGTGCAGTGGAGCTGTGTACACACCAGAACGTCCACGGGGTATAATTGCCTTCTTGATTCAGTAATGCCAAGGCTTGGAGGTGCTTTAGTGAGCTGAATGTCTGCCTGAAAGGTGTCTTCTGATGGGAGCTCCCTTATGCTGTTTATTTCCCCTGTCACATTATTACAGAAATAGATGCTCGTGTGGTCGCTCTGTTGGTTTGCTTCTGTGGCCAAATAAAACCCTACTCCAATCATGTATTGTTGTACATGGACAATGAAGGCAAGGAAACAGGCCAAGTATAAGAAAAAGTATGTTTGCCATTAATTTTGAAAAACAGATTATCTTAGCTAGTTTTTTAAAATAAGGTTTCCTTTACGATGCTTGATTTCCGTGCCGTATGAGACAGAACTTTGTTGTTGTTGCAAGCACACCAAGGTACCATACAGTTTTTTACAATTTTAAGTAATGTTTTATCAATCAATCACTATGGGCATTGAGGCTACTGAACTAAATATTATAGGCTTCTTGACTTAATGCAATAGCATTTTGACTAATGGCCTTGCCACACTGTCTTCCACTTCGGGCTGATGTCCCACTTTGCTTTGTTCACATACTTTCCTCCGGGCATTATGCGAAGACCCCTCGTACTATCTTTTGCACGCAGTCAGACTGCAGTGCTCCAGAGAGGTTTATGATGTGAAACTGAATTACAGTGTTGCGAAATAATGCATGTCTAAAAAGCGTGTCACCAACATGAAAAGTTTGGAAAGCAGTTGCCGGAAGCCAAGTCCAATCCTCAAGCTGCATTTTAGTTTTAGGTAGCAATTCACAGGTACGCACTCCCTTCAGAGTATTAGTAATAAAAAGACCTGTATTACAGGATGATTTGCTCAGTGGGCCACCTGCACCTCTGAGTAATGGGGTTGACTTTTTTGCTATCAACCTTATAATTTTCTTTTTCCACTTTTGGGACTGGAGCCTCTACAATAGAGGGATATTTTGAAGGGGTAATGTTCTTAACCTCAATGCCCCATTCCATGAAATGAGAACTTAAATCTAGAATTTTATTTACTATTTCATGGGTAATCCAGGTTGTTATAGTGGATTCACGAGATGAGTTAAAATGTATTTGTTTAAACTGTGCATGAAGATCATCAGTGGTTTAATGAATGATAGATCAGGGATGGTTGAGATAAGTTTTAAAATAGAATCCGATTAAGAGTATCATGGATGCCCCTCGATTCATATAAAGGGTGAAAGACTAATTTTGTGTTATTAGAGGTTTTGTTTTCCGACACAACCCTTGAAGATATTGTTGGATCTAGTTTACTATCATCAACTAAATGGTTGATTCGATGTCCTCTAAGAGATGGTGATCTCTGAGTGACACTGGGCCTTTTCCCCTCAACTCGACAAGCCCCTTGCATGTTCTCAGTTGCATGGTCTTGAGTCAAAAGCGCAGTGAGTAACAGGCTATTTCTCTATTAACATTTCCATGACTCTGCTTACTCTCGCTCCAGTTCGGAGTCCTACTGTCATTTTGCTTAGAGACTGCCCCATTATTAGAACCCACAATATCGGTAGCCGCCTTGTCGGTGACGGTCACAAACTCCTTTTTAATATCCCTCGAAGGGGGCTGTACCTCTCTTTTCGATTCTTGATACATGTAGTTTGACTGAATAGAATCAAGAAGAGTTTCTACACCCTTGTTAGAACAAACCTGCCCTTGTAATTTCTGACTGACTGGTTTAAAGATAGGATAGCAGTCCCTGGGTTTAACCCTTAAAACCACTGAAACCATAGTTTTCTTAGCTTTGTTCCGAACCTTCTGCATCCTTTTCCTGGCCCTTTTTGTTAGCAGAGGATCCCCACTAAGACTATCAACTAAGGCTGTGGAATAGAAGACCAGACTTATCTATATATTAGCGTTACCTTGTGAAATAGGACTATCATCCAGTGCAGTGGCGGGGCCCAAACCTGCTTCTAACTTCCTAACTTCCCCAGCTAATGCCCCAATTATATCATTGAGAACATCTCGCTGAGCAGGTTGGAACTTTGTACTTACATTGTTTACGCCTAACCCTGCACCAAAATGGTGAATTGGAAGTAATTCTGAGTTTGGTTGCACAGCTAGTTTTTTAGCTTTTTCAATTAGAGATCCTACTATAATCGGAAGTTCAGACACATTATCTAAAATATGTGAACATGTACATTTAATTAGTTGATTATTGACATCAGACTGGGCTCTTACCACCAAGTTGGTTAGGTTGTGTAGTTTTGTGTCTATTCCTGCCACATAAAGTGTTTAATAGTTCCACCTGTATATCGAGCTTGTTGGAATGAAAATTTAACGCTGTTGCAATTGCATCCATTGTACTCAACAAATTTCGCCACACTCCGATGTTATCTAAATTTTGATGTTTAGGAGGGCACACTTCTGCTAAAATTGGAGCATCATATTTGTCCTAGAATGAAAGATCTGCAGAGTTCAGGGAGTTGTCAACTTGAACTGACTTATTTAGCCCCTGGTCAGGGCTTCTAAGTTTAAACTTTTGAGGAATTAAAGTTGGTTGTGAATCAGAAAACTTTTTTTCATGGTCACATATACCGGGACTAAATGGATTTATGCCTTTTTTTCTGGTTAATGACTGAATTGTGGATTCTCCTAAACTCTCGCAGACTCTCTCATTCTTAGATGTAAATATAGGCGATTTTAGGAAGACTATGATCAAATTGGATGTCATCCAGACAAATAACAGAGGCATCCCATTCACTTGAACCCCTGTTACAATTAATTATAATCCGAGCTTTATCTTCCGCCTGCAAGGGACAGATCTTTTCAGCCGACTGCATAAATTGAGCTGCTGACTTGTTTAATAGACAAACTTCAGGGACAGGATCAAAATGGACTTGGACTTTAGCAACTATTACATGTGAATGCCCTCTTTCATATGGAACATTTTTACATCTGATTCTTTTAAACAAAAGATAGTGGTATCAGCAGAATGTGGCAAGCAATTTCTCATTTCATCACCCTGAGATAATGCACCATCACATACAACATGAACTGTCGGTGAGCATATGTTTGCTAGGGCAGATGTAGATAAAAACTCCCCATCCTCATATTGAACTTTATCTGACTATTTGAAGTAGTCCTTAATACCGGACTGGGAGAACTGGGTCCCAAAGTCAGTGGCAGATTTAGATACTTGGTCAGGGGCCATTGTCGCATGGTCCATACTTGGCATTGCCCAAGTAAGGGCCGGTGATTCCTCAAGTTCCGTCTCGTTGCCAAATAATGAAGCCTTTTGGGATCTGGTTTGGATTTTCTTAACAATCGTCCGCTTTTTTTGTGGCTGTGCTTGTAGCCGAAGCCTTAATGATCCCCTCGAGCGGCCCGACCTCCTGGCGTGTGGATATGCCTCGAGAGAACAACAGGAGAATAACCCACACCACAGCTAAAACTCCAGCTATAGACCAGGTTGAGCGCTTTCCTTTATGATCCCTAACTCTGCCCCAGACCTACAAAAAGAACAATAAATGGCTCGAGACTGAGGGGGTTGAGACAACTGGGGTAACTAGTAGGTGACCAAATCTCCAAGTTCCAAAGCTCCGTAGAACCCTAGGACCCCCTCCTGGGGTGGAGCTAGTGAGTCTGATGATAATAGTGATGCAGAGGCGAGGGTGGAGGGGACACCCGTAAAGTGAAGTAGCAGGTGTACTCACAAAAAAAAATTGTTTTTTTTAAATTCTAAAATTCAGGAACGGCAAAGTCGCAAAGCAGCGCAGGGCTCCAAGGCACAGAACAAAACAGGGGCTCCACAGGTAAGCAAGCCGCACCAGCCTACTGCTGGCCGTATCCGCTCAGCCCTGGGGTTTACGTGGCATTAAGCCTTACCTCCTATTGCCTGCTCCCCCGGGCAGCTGCTACACCACACTGCACCTCATCTGATCCTTCGCCTCTTTCACAGCTCCCCACGATGAAGGAGCAGGTCTGGAAAACCTGGCTGCGTCCTGCAGCAAAAAGCAGCCTTCTTGCTTTAATATATCCGGTAATGCACCATGTGTGTTTGATGATACAGTGCCGCACCCGAGTGGGGCTTACCAGGCAAGCCTGCAAGCCACACCCAGGACTAACCGGGCTGCCTCTGCAGGCTGTCTGTGGCACACACTCAGCAGCCGCCGACTGTTGGCGGCCGCACTCACCTGAGCACCTACTTAAAACTATAGCCTAGTGGCTTGCTTGCTTGCTTGTTTTACTGCGGGCGGGCAGTGCCAAAAACAACGAAGCAAATGACGGTTGATGATGACTTGGGGCTCTGGACCGGCCCGGGCTCAGGCAATCCTTGGTTTGATGCTGGATAATGGGCCCATGGGTCGCAAACCTCAGCCCTACTCTACCACACTCTGATCGCCAGCCTCAACCTCTGAAACTCAAACAGTCCGGCCCGGGCTGGTCCGGGCTCGGCGATGGTTGCGGCGATGGTTGCAGTTGCAGTAATTCTCTGAGGCTCCGGCTCGCAACACTGCAGCTCCGTCCTCCTGCGTATGCGGCTGCGTCAGACATATCTTGGTCAATTGCTTTGGGCCAGGCGGTACGTCCAGTTACTCCGCAGGGCATGGGCAGCAGCAGGGTGCTACAGAAAAACATCAGCAAAGGCAGACAACTGCCTACAGGGCAGGAAGAGGCAGACCGGGACCTAAAGGGAAGGGCTAGTATGCCAATTAAATTAGATAGATTAGAATGTTGGCTGTCCTATTATTAAAGATGATGCCAGGCTACTGTTACAAGGTTTTACGTTGGGATTTAGACTGGGTTATGAGGGCATGAGAGTGCACCGCTGGGCAGCTAGTTTAAAATCAGCCAGTGAACACAGGCAAGTGGTGAGAGGCAAATTGCTCAAAGAGATTAAGGAGGGTAGGATGGGGGCCCCTTTAAGGACTGGCCTATGGAACACCTAATAGTTTCTCTGATTGGAGTGCGACCCAAAAAAGAACAGGGACAGTTTAGGTTGATTCAACATCTCTCTTGGCCAGAAGGACAGTCAGTCAATGATTTCATACCTGAAGAACAAGTTTCTGTGACATACTCATCAGTGGATGTAGCACTAGCTTTAGTAGAAAAAGTGGATGGGGCGCTTATGGCTAAGAGCGACATTATGTCGTCATTCCCTTTGTTGTCAGTACACCCTGCCGACTTTCACCTGTTGGGAATACAATTCGAGGACAGATGGTATGTGAACAAAGCACTTCCAATGGGTTGCTTCATTTCATGTGCTCTCTTTGAGTGCTTGAGTACATTTTTGCAATGGCTTTTCACATGGTACACGGGTCACGAGCACATAACGCATTACTTGGATGGATTCTCATAGCAGCATTTTTTGGGACGCTCAGATCTTTTCAGATGTGGCAGGGGTTTTTAGTTTGGGGCTTTATTGTCAGGGGCATTGGTGTGCCGACGAGTGATCACCAGAGTGGAAGCGGGGTGGCCGCAGCTTTGCATTCCTGGAGTTTTTTCCTTTGATAGTGGCAGTGGTGCTATGGGGTGAGCAGTTGTCCCACAGGTGAGTTCTCTTTAGAGTTGACAACATGTTAGTGGTGCAGGTGGTTAATAGGCAGCCAGCGAGGGACACAAAGCTGTTGAAGTTGCTGAGGTTTTTTTTTCTGAAATGCCTGAAACTCTCACAGCGGGAGAGGTTCCATGGGCTAGCCACGAAGAGGACCCGGATGCCTCATGATCTTTGGTCAGTAGGAGAGAAAGGATGCTTCAGCTGGTAGAAAATTCTCTAGTAGTCTCTACGAGCACAGCTTATGCCCAGGCCTGATCAGAATTTTTAGCGGGTGAGACCAGGTGGAGGTCCGAGGAATGGGGTAGGACAGAGAATCTCATTCAATTTATAATGTCTCTCATAGAAAAAGGCCAGTCAAGGGTAACCATTTCCTGCAAATTGGTAGGTATTGCCTTTGCAGGCAAGCTTTTGTGGGGTTATGCCCCCTCCGCAGGCGAGCTCGGGATGAGAAATTTGTCGGTGTGGTCCTAAGAGGAGGTCTTTGACATTGGGCATTTTAAGTGAGTTGCTTTTTTGTTCTTCCCAGAATTTGAAGTGGGGAAGGCGAGACTGTGTTGTTCTCAGCCCTTATGTCCTGGATGTTTTTTGGTGCCTTTCGGGTCTCTGAGCTTTTGGGCGTTAGGGGGAAAAGGGGCATTCTCTGAGAGAAGGTTAGTCGATATGAGGAAGGCCTGAGCATCTGGCTGGACAAATCCAAAACAGATCAAAGGAGTGAGGGCAGGAGCATACTGCTCTGGGTATATCCTGTAGCTAGGCTTTGCCCCGTTCAATGGGAGACAGCTTTTCGGCCTCGGTCAGTGCTTGGGGGAGGAGGTGGAGGGGTTTCAGCATGAGGACTTTAAACCAGTTATGTCTTTTCAGTTGTTAGCGATAATGCGCAAGGCGCTGGCTCTTATTGGCTTGGATGCATGCGGTTTTGGGAGTCACGCTTTCAGAATAGGTTTGGCTACAGAAGCGGGTAGGCGGGGTTGGTGTTGGGGGACCATAATGGACCTGGGTAGATGGTCATCCAATTGTTTCCAGTGCTATGTTAGAGGAAGGGAGGGATTTTGATGAATAATTGTATAGGTTGTCAAATTTTGTTTCCGTTTTAAAGGTTCTGTTTCCAGACATCAGGCTACAGGTTTGACTATATGGGTTGTGGGCCAGCCATTTGTAAAGTGGGGCGAAAGACATGCAAGGTCCAGCAGTCACGGGGTGAAATTGGGTTTTAATGTTGCTATGTATTCAATCAGCTGGAATCAGCTGGAATGGGAAAGGGGGGATGTGATGGAGGGAGCTCCTCATCTGTTTGAATGGACTAGTAATAGGGGATAAGTGTCCTGATATTCTGCTTATACACTTAGGTGAGAACCCCAGAAGGGTTTGACATTGATTAAATCCATGAAGGAGGACTTGAGGGAAATTCATATGATGTGGGCTGCTTGCCACGTGTTATGGACGGAGTTTGTGCCCAGAAGGGTTTGGCGTAGGGCCTTCAAGGCAGCCGCCATAGACAGGGCCAGGAGGAAGCTGAACAAGGAAATGCGCTCGTTTTGCAGGGACCTCTACCTGGGCAGAGTTGAGCATTCAGACCTTCATTACGAGGACATAGAATTTTTCTGAGGAGATGAGGAACATTTGCCCTTCATGGGAATCGAACTGTACTTGTTGCAATTAAAGTTGGGGTTGGCTAAGGTGCTTAACATCTGCTAGTTAAACAAGCATTGGCAAAGCCAATAGGTCTCGTCTTTGGAACGTATTTGCTCTCAGTGGTTTTTAGCTATGCTCTACAGAATCCCTAATACTGGTCAGCATGGCTAAACAAGAACAAGCATTGGCATAGCCAATAGGTCTCGCCTTTGGGGCCTTATAAGTGTTTAGGTAGAGCTATTGACTTTGCCAATGTGTTTAAGCTGTGCTGTAGAGAAGTGTGGCTGCTGTGCAGCATGCTGAAAAGTTGTAATAAAAAAGTGCCAGAAGCATTTTTGTTACCTTATATATGACCAAGAAGGCCAAGAGTCTGTGAGAGAGAGTCTGTGAGAGAGAGTCTGTGAGAGAGAGTCTGTGAGAGAGTGTCTGTGAGAGTCTGAGAGAGTGTCTGTGATAGTCTGTGAGAGAGTGTCTGTGAGTCTGTGAGAGTGTGAGAGTCTGTGAGAGAGTGTCTGTGAGAGTGAGAGTCTGTAAGAGAGTGTCTGTGAGAGTCTGTAAGAGAGTGTCTGAGAGTGTGAGAGTCTGTGAGAGTGTCTGTGTGAGAGTGTGAGAGAGTCTGTGAGAGAGTCTGTGAGAGAGTCTGTGAGAGAGTCTGTGAGAGAGTCTGTGAGAGAGTCTGTGTGAGAGTCTGTGAGAGAGTGTCTGTGAGAGAGTGTCTGTGAGAGAGTGTCTGTGAGAGAGTGTCTGTGAGAGAGTGTATGTGAGAGTGTCTGTGAGAGTGTCTGTGAGTGTCTGTGAGAGTGTCTGTGAGAGTGTCTGTGAGAGTGTCTGTGAGAGTGTCTGTGAGTGTCTGTGAGAGTGTCTGTGAGAGTGTCTGTGAGAGAGTCTGTGAGAGAGTCTGTGAGAGAGTCTGTGAGAGAGTCTGTGAGAGAGTGTCTGTGAGAGAGTGTCTGTGAGAGAGTGTATGTGAGAGTGTCTGTGAGAGTGTCTGTGAGAGTGTCTGTGAGTGTCTGTGAGAGTGTCTGTGAGTGTCTGTGAGTGTCTGTGAGTGTCTGTGAGAGTGTCTGTGAGAGTGTCTGTGAGAGTCTGTGAGAGAGTCTGTGAGAGTGTCTGTGTGAGTGTCTGTGAGAGTGTGTCTGTGAGTCTGTGAGAGAGTGTCTGTGAGTCTGTGAGAGAGTGTCTGTGAGAGAGTGTCTGTGAGAGTGTCTGTGAGAGTGTCTGTGAGAGAGTGTCTGTGAGAGAGTCTGTGAGAGAGTCTGTGAGAGTCTGTGAGAGAGTCTGTGAGAGAGTCTGTGAGAGTCTGTGAGAGAGTCTGTGAGAGAGTCTGTGAGAGAGTCTGTGAGAGAGTGTCTGTGAGAGAGTGTCTGTGAGAGAGTGTATTAGAGTGTCTGTGTGTTTGTGAGAGAGTGTCTCAGAGTGTCTGTGAGAGAGTGTCTGTGAGAGAGTCTCTGTGAGAGAGTCTCTGTGAGAGTGTCTGTGAGAGTGTCTGTGAGAGAGTGTCTGTGAGAGTGTCTGTGAGAGTGTCTGTGAGAGTGTCTGTGAGTGTCTGTGAGTGTCTGTGAGTGTCTGTGAGAGTGTCTGTGAGAGTGTCTGTGAGAGTCTGTGAGAGTCTGTGTGAGTGTCTGTGTGAGTGTCTGTGTGAGTGTCTGTGTGAGTGTCTGTGTGAGTGTCTGTGTGAGTGTCTGTGTGAGTGTCTGTGTGAGTCTGAGAGAGTGTCTGTGAGAGAGTGTCTGTGAGAGAGTGTCTGTAAAAGAGTGTCTATTAGAGTGTCTGTGTGTTTGTGAGAGAGTGTCTCAGAGTGTCTGTGAGAGAGTGTCTGTGAGAGAGTGTCTGTGAGAGAGTGTCTGTGAGAGAGTGTCTGTGAGAGAGTCTCTGTGAGAGAGTCTCTGTGAGAGAGTGTCTGTGATAGAGTGTCTGTGAGTCTGTGAGAGAGTGTCTGTGAGTCTGTGAGAGAGTGTCTGTGAGTCTGTGAGAGAGTGTCTGTGAGAGAGTGTCTGTGAGAGAGGGTCTGTGAGTCCAGCTCTACCAGTAAAACAGAAGCGCGAGACGGTGTGCAGTCAGCTGAGTTTTCTCCAACTTATAGTCCACTATTGTTTTCGTATCCATCTGTTGAAAATGTCATAATTTGGTTTATAAGGCTGGCTAGTTTTTCAATATTGCATAGCCTAATATAAACGCTGAAAGGAAAAATAAACAGTTTCGACTAAGCGTCATTTGGCAAACACAGCATCATGTGTTTCTTAAAATAAAGCAGTCTAGCCGCTTTCAGTCACTAATTTACATTTAAACAATGTCCTTAAAAAGAACACATGATTATTGGAATGTTATGTATTTTACACAGCGCTTTGTATCTTGCATCTGTCACTGTGAGCTTCACAAAACTGCAGATTGTGTGTCACTGTCATCATATATACTCCTTTTATAGTCCTTGAAATTATTTTGCATTTTAACTGGTGATAAAACGCCGATGTTTGCTGCAAGATCTTATACCGCTCGCCAGAAACAGCGCCTTAAAAGCAGGCACTGAGTCACGGCGCTGTGAATCTTTCTGCCAACAGTTTTACTATGTGTCATTTTGTTTCTAGAGAGAGTTTGTCGCTGTTCTCCAACTACATATAATGTAGTCAGCTCCTGTCTGTATTCTGACGAGACACTCTATGAAAATTAGGAGTTCCTTAGCCATAAGGCAACTGACAGAAAACATGTCTTAATGTGCTGAGTCTCATTGTAAATTGCAAGTGCAAAGATCACCACAGTTTCTTTTAACAATCTGCCTGCAGATTAACACAACTAACAGAAGCGGAAGCAAGCACATTTAGTGGATAACGTGCGTCAATTATATAAACAACCCGTGCGTTCAACGGTGTTAACAAATAAGTTAGAAGCGTCGTGGTCTCACATGATCTATTTATTTTTCAGTTCTACCGCACCCACGAACCTTTTTTCTTTTTATTAGAAGTTGACATTGGAGGTGACAGAAAAAGCAGCTCGTAAGATTTTCAAATGAAATAGGCGCCACAGACTGAAAGTGAGTGAAGTCAATGCTTCTCCATAAAATTATAAGGGCAGGAGCAGACGAAAGAAATAAGCAACAGCTCGGGAGGGGGGAAGAACAGAGGCAAGAAGCAACAGAGGGGAGGGGAAGGGTCGAGGGATAGATAAACAAGCACCAGAAAATGTTTCCTTGTCTGAGGCGGCATTGGTTTAGTCGGAAGTGAATTGCTCCTTGAAGAATTCACATCAGATGCTTCCGAAGTTAAGAATAACAAGCTAACGAGGAGGGGGGGAGAAGGGAGGGGGTTGAAGGGAGGGGGTAGTGAGAGCAGACAGCAAGGTGGTGGAGGAGCATGATTCACGCGCCGGAAGGCTTAATGAGCCATGACAGAAGCGCGTGCTGTGCGCGTAACCGCTCACTGTAGGCCACGGAAAAAGCTGTGGTCGCACTTTTAAAACCCCACAACTAAATGTCTCGCCAGACCAGCGCAAGCGCTGGATCAGGGCGAGACCTAAAAAAAGGTTATTGTTTCATTTTGTAGGCACTATGTATGCGTGTGCCTACATAATGACGCAAACACTTTGTTTTTTTAAGTGCCAATCCAACTTTGATCGGCAAATAAAAAGAAAAAAAATGTGCTGTGCTGTGCGCGTAACCGCTCACTGTAGGCCACGGAAAAAGCTGTGGTCGCACTTTTAAAACCCCACAACTAAATGTCTCGCCAGACCAGCGCAAGCGCTGGATCAGGGCGAGACCTAAAAAAAGGTTATTGTTTCATGTTGTAGGCACTATGTATGCGTGTGCCTACATAATGACGCAAACACTTTGTTTTTTTAAGTGCCAATCCAACTTTGATCGGCAAATAAAAAGAAAAAAAATGCAGAAGCATCATGGGCAGGGAGTTGAAGCAATGTGTTGGGCACGGATGGGGGAATCAACACAGAGGGCATGGGGAGCAAACAGGCTAGAGTGGGAGCAATGTGGAACTGAGAGGGAGTAGAAGTACATAGGTGAGAAAGCATTGTGGGTGGGAAGCACATGAGGGCAATTGCATCACAGAAAGGGCGGGAGAGAGCAGCATGGAGAGTTGAAGAGAAGTACACTTGCAAGACAGCTGGAAAACACATGCACTCTCATGGAGTGCTTAAACAAAAAGAAATAAGTAGCACTCAAAAAGCAGTGGAAGGACACATAAATGCATACATGCTCCAAGGGTAGGGCAACATAAGAAGAGGAAGCTAAGAATTAAGTCAAAAGCAAATCAAAGTGATAAAGAAGCGAACCAATGGTAAGAATTGGGTGGAATCTAAGATGGCTGTAAGCTGACAATGCAGCATTTCATCTAGAAAAAGTAACCACAAAGTGGTCATGAACTATATTGGAATCAACAGAAGCCATGGGCTGGTAATCCACTCTTCCATGTGGAAACTAAATACTTCCTCTCACTATGAGCCTTTTTAAAATCAGCCTGCAAAATGGACAGGTTCACTAGGACGGCATGGCTGCCACGTGTGAAAGGTAACAAATGAAAGAGGAACTCCGCAGACAGGCCGTGTTTTGATCAGCTTGACAAAATAACAATGCTCCGCACGGAAGTGCTCTCCAAACTTGGTAGACAGAGTCTTTTTAGGAGAAAGACAGCTGGGTGACGAGTAGAAGAAGGCAGGAAAGTGACAGGCTCCTAAAAGAAGAAAGGCTGAAGGCCAGGAGCTAATAGGATGACTGGGTTGGGGGAAGGAGTAGGGTGCCTTCACCTCCAGCAATAACAGGCACGCGCCCGCTGCTGGAGGAACTGCGTGACAGGCACCATGGGTTACATTACAGAATATCATCGGCTCTCGGTCACCCTGTAGCACACATGGGTTGCAGTCTGTAAAATATACACGCTTCGCTGCTGTTTATTAATGTACCTACCAGCAAAATAATTGTAAAACGCATGTTCATATTCTTGCGTGAATGTTCTATGCGTTACAATTGCTCGGTTGTGTCTGTGCAATACAAACGGCCGTCTAAGCAGCAAGGTCTATTCATGGAAGTCATTATGTTCAAAAACACCTCTCCTTGTAACCTTATTTCCGATTTAACTGTATTCAGTTAGGCAGAATTTTATATGCACTTCTGATGGAAAGTGTACTGTAAGCTTTTCACAATGCACACAAACCATGCACCACACCACAAAGTACTTGTGAAATGAGAAGCTTGCAGCAAACCCATGGTGAAAACTTACCTGTTTGGGTGCGTGAAGTAAACATTAAATGAAAAGCGAAGGAGAGAGGGATGCGCAACACAGAGACACGGGAGGAAGGAAGTCTAGGGCAGGCAGCAGGACACACAGAGGTGAGGCAGGAAAAGGGGGCTGGATGGGGCGAGAGCGATATTCAGAACAGTGGCGTATTGAACCCCCTGCTTTAGCAGCTTAAGCGGGGGTGCACCTAACCCCATGGGCTGGTGAACTCTCTTCCACTACCTTAATTATTTATGAGACAAATGCTCATAAATAACATTCTTAAGGATTATGACAGTGAATGAATGGGTGGCGTGGTGAAAGGATAGGCGTAATGCAAGAGCTGAAAGGAAGGATGAAAGTGAAAGGAAGAATAAAGGAACATTGAACGGATGTACTGAATTTGTGAAAGGATGGCTAAGTGAAAGCCTGAGTGGATGGAAGAATGGACAGATAGGTGAAAAGATGGACGAAAGAAAAGAGAAAGGATTAATGGATGTAAAGGTGAATTGAAGAAAGTATAGTTGGATTGGTAAGAGGCTGGAGAGGTGAAGAGAAGAGCAGATGGATGTATCGATAGATGGAAGGGGAGGGCATGGATGAATAGATGGTTGTAAGGAGGAAGGAGTGGGAATGGAACTCTTGTACGGAGAGCTCGCTGGCTTTGCATAGCTCTGTGAGACTAGAAGGATGGTTCAAGGTGTTATTTTTTCCTTACTACGTCCTTGTAGGAGAATGTAAGTATGAGGGGGAAGAAAGAGAAGCCAACTGGGGAATGCAATGAGCAGAGGCAAAGCAGCAAGTCACACATTGGCACGAGGCAGGAAAAGAGGGCTGGGAAGGAGAGAGCAATTTTTAGGAGAAAGTGAACAGGCGTGAAGAGCGATCGAGATGAAAGGCAGTCACAGGCCCAGGCGAGACAGAAAGCGGGGGGGGGATGAACAAGAGGCCGAGCACAACACGGAAGGGGGCAAGGGCGAAAAGAGAGGCAAAGCAGCAAGTCACACATAGGCACGAGGCAGGAAAAGAGGGCTGGGAAGGGAGAGCGCAATTTTTAGGAGAAAGTGAACAGGCGTGAAGAGCGATCGAGATGAAAGGCAGTCACAGCCCAGGCGAGACAGAAAGGGGGGGGGATGCACAAGAGGCCGAGCACAACACGGAAGGGGGCGAGGGCGAAAAGAGAGCAACACGAAACCATAGAGTGGGGAAGAGAATCACAATAGAGACACAGCTGAAAAAAGCATGTACTCTTGTGGGGTGCTTAAGTCAAACAAGACGCGCGGCCAAGAAACACGCTCTCTGGTGAGGGAGGGGGAGGAAAGGCAGATGGCGCCTCGCCAGCGGTGCGAGGAATGGAAACGCGCTCTCTGGTGAGGGAGGGGGAGGAGGGGTGAGGGAGGGGGAGGAAAGGCAGATGGCGCCTCGCCAGCGGTGCGAGGAATGGAAACGCGCTCTCTGGTGAGGGAGGGGGAGGAGGGGTGAGGGAGGGGGAGGAAAGGCAGATGGCGCCTCGCCAGCGATGCGAGGAATGGATGGCAGCTGTGCGCGTGCACGCCATCGTGAACGCAAGCTGGTCGCCAGCCGAAAGCCAATGGGTTTGCACTTCCAAAACCCGCTTACTAAAACTCTCGGCCAGACCAGCGCAAGCGCTGGTGCAGGCCACTAGTTGACTGGGGAAGAGGGGGGCAAAAAAAGGGCACACTAGTGGGCCCCTCTTTTTCTGAGTGGGGGTTGACAGGGAAGTTGCCATGGTTTACGGAAGTTTGTTGTTGTCAGTGGCATTTCAGGCTGAAAGTGAACGGGTAGGCAAGGTAACACCTGGATGAGCCAGGACGTTTAAGGTTCTGTAGGAAGTTTAATTAGTTAAGAGATTAATAGATGTAGTAAAGAGGGAAGGGAGTTTAAAGATCTCAGTTGCAGTTGGCCAGCTCTGGAGCAAGTACAATATTCCTGAATTAAGTTGCTGTGGGAGTGGGGTCACTTAACATAGATGATTAACTTTGTATAGTGAAGTTGTAGTTTTGTTAGGCAAAGGCCAAGTTTGTTTTGTGATTTGCACCTGTTTCAATATAGCAGCCTTTTTCACACAAACCTGATGTCAGTGGTCTGCGCTGCTCGCCTCTTCCTGAACAAGGTTGCTGAACACCATATATTTTTACCTAAACCATGGTATCCTCAGTGTAAAAGTGTTACATCAATTAGTGCCGGACAGTCTGGCTTATCAAAGTTTCCATGTATATATTTCAACTCAGAAATCTTCAATAGCCAAGTCAAACATCTTCAATATAGAGGTGAGCGTACCAGTGGTTGCTATACCTTAAGCTTTTTCAATATTCTTGACCTTTATCACCGTGCCTAGCTGTTAGTTCCCAACTGTGGGTGAAGCTGACTTTATTACTTTGTTCCCTCAACTAAAAAAAAAACAAATATGAGTGTGACTCCTTCCCTATGTGTCTCCTCCAAAAAATCCTATACCAGTTTTATCCTTTGCTGCCAGAGCCTAATTGATGAAACACTGTTACACTGAGGATACTCAGGCTGACTTTCAGAAGGACCTTGACGGACATCCATATTTTGTTGACTGAGTTAGGTACTGAGCAGTTGTAAACCTTTATGGGCCGATGGTAGGGCCTTAAGTTTAATTTTTCCTTGCTGACACTTATGTTGCAAAGATTTGATCTCAGGGGAACACCAGCCGATGCCTAGGTTTTAATATGGGTGGATTTTTGTAGCTAATACTTCAAGAGTATTACCACAGGAGAATGAACATTCTAATAGCATGGTGGAATAATGTAACCAGCTTTTTTTTTTTATTCTTCGCGTGCCGCATACTGCTATAGCGCCGGGACACCTCTGTTTGAGGTAGCTGTTCGCGCTTTATAAATGTTGGTATTATTATTAATAATCATGCTTAAATAAGACATTATTAGGGCAATAAGATTGTACGTAGCTTTCAGATGAGTTATCAGTTGGTTGTGCTTGTTGCGAATCTGAGGAGGAGAGATCTATCTTCAAGCAACATACACCAAAATGACCTTTTGCAGACTAGAAGCTGATTGAATGTGGCATAGTTTGAGTCATTCATTTTAATTCTTAAAATCACTGAGTAGGACACAGTGCTGGAGTTCTAACCGTTAGAGATATTCCTTTTGCCGTTGCCTGCCAGAAGTAGCTGTATTTCTATCTTCCAATGTTAGGAGAGGCAAAGACATACTACCAAAATATTAGAGGAGAGGATGATTTACTATTCTAACCATGTATATGAATGGAAAGTGTTTGTGAGCTTTGATGTAATGTCAGCAAGCAAGGTAAATAAAAATATGGGTATATCAATGTACATGCATTACATTCATTTAGATGCATGCTGGGATGAAGGGGCATTGATAGATGGGAAGCCTCGACTGATAAAACACTGGTAGTTAAAAGACCCGAAGGCAAGGTAATGAGGAGAGAGTATGGTAGGAAATTGACCTTTATGACGTAGAGGACAATAACCCACAGTACAGTTGGCAGTGTAAGTAGGGGAAGTAACCGGTTTGGAGGTGATGAATCTGTAGCCCATGGAGACAGATGAACAGACTGAGATAAAGCTGTTTTTAAGTATGCCATCAAAAGAGATTTCACTTAGTTTTAGGTTGAGCCTGGGCAGCGCATGCGCTGCTCTGCGAGGCATGCTGTATTCGAGTATGGACATGAAGCTCCTCCCACTCTCCACCCACATTTTTCATTGACTTGTGTATTTGTCCTTTGTAAATGCTGGCTTCTGATTCGTTAATAGGCTTGTTAGTCCCTCCTCAGTACCGCCTTATCTTCATTTGTAATCTCCCATGAGGACTGGCCCTTTTACGTCTGTTGTTACACGGTATGTCTTATTTAGCCTGTAAGCTCTATTTTCTTTAATGAGTTTCTCCAGCTGCAGGCACGACTTGCTTTACTGCAACATTCAGCACACCATGCCCGCTTTCACTTTCCTAGCAGCGGCCACTTCTTTGAAATGAAATAGGTCTCGAATTTACAAGAGTCTGAGCTAGCGGCATTGTAAATGACAATGCCTTTTAATTATTTGTTAATTTTCAAAAGCAGATAAATAAAAGGCATTGTCATTTACAATGCCAATAGCATAGATTCTCCCAAATGCGAGACCTAATGCATTGCAAATGCTTGTTTAGTATATGGCTGCAGACAGCTGTGCCTGTATGCTGACAATACTGAGTTCCATACTACCAGAGCCATGTATATTGCAGATGTTTACTTTGTGTTGCAACTACATTTTCTTTCTGCCTTACAATTTCAAATTTGTAGAATAATGGGACCACCAAGTATCAATTTTGTGCATTACAGGAAAGCCAGGTGCTTTATTTAACTTTGCCAAATGCTTGCTTACCATAAGTTGGTGACCATAATGGATGGTATACAGTAGTTGTCAGTTTGTTTTGTACCATTTTCCAAAAGTGCCAAAACAGGGTAAACACTTTTGAGTTACAAAAATGGTTGTGTTCGCAAAAATCGCAAGAGCAAAATGTTCACGTTCCTAAAACTGGTGCCAATTCTGCTTTCCAAAATAGGTTGAAAAGACATTTTTAGGATCTGTGCTTCATTATATAACTTCTTGAAGTTATTTTATGAATAATTAGAATATTTATTTTGCATCTTTAGTACTATTAAAAATTGTGTAATAGGCTGTTTACATCACTTGGCTGAAAGTATGATGTTTAAACATATTTCACATACAGTTGCACATTCCAAATGTAACACCTTGGAGTGCAAGCAGCGGCCCATTGACTGTTTCCTACGGCCAATATCTGCAGCGAGTACAGTATCTGATATTTTCCACAACGTGTATAGCTCTTCACAGTCCTTCTTTTAGTTATGGCTCAACAGCTTTAGCTGCTTGTCAGAGTTTTTTAAATCAATACACTATAATACTCAGGGAAAGGCAATGGGTCATCTCCTCCGCCCCCCAACCGTTGCTTATTGGAAATTACATGCACACTTGGGAACAGCCCAATTACAGCCTTACAGTAAACTGTCAGTTATGATGCTATACCCCTTTCCTTTCGAAGCCCTCCTATGATGGGCGAAGACCAAGAATCTAAGGAGTCTCTCCAGGGACACTGCTTGGGCTTTTACATGCTGAACAGTTTGTCTCCCGACATCATCACGGGCCCCTCCACACTGGCCTGCAGTGGGGCTGTGACACTGATTTGTGGGGGCAATGAGGCTGGAGATACGCTGCAGCCCCCCTCACATAGGGGGAGTGGTACATACACAGTAGGTTCCAGTTGTGCTTAAATGAAGACAAAAGTGCATACACAACATCAACGGCGTCAGTAACCAAGCTGCTTCATCTTTCACTCATCATGTGTGAATGGGACAACCGGCAGCTCTCCCCCCCCTCTCCCAGTGAGGCTGATATGTGGCGTGCAGATAAGTGTGGCTAGGCCGCACTTTAGTAGATTGCTCCTGTACCCATGGGGGCCTGGCACAAGTGTGTGTTCTTGTAGCATCTTGAGACGGATCAATCCTTTCCATCCATATTGCCTTAGAATCCTGACTTTTGCCACATTCATTTTTTCGAACACATTTCTCTTCATAATATTTGTGTGTTTTTGTTATTTTCATCCGAAAACCAAAATGTCTTGTGTGTCATTGACCGTCTAAGAATGACTTAAATTTGGAATGATTTCACAGCCGAAAGTAAAGGTGTCATAAATGTAGATTGTAAAAACCTATGAATGGTGTGGCTGGTTAAATCAGAAATAATTTTGTGCCAGCCTTAACAAGTCACACAAGTTCAAAATTGGGATAACTTGTGGAACATTCAAAAATTCCAGCTACATTTGCTTTGACTATGCATGCTTATAATTTTCTTTCTACGGCAGAACATTGAATTATTCTCTTTTTTATCAAAGGGGGAAGTCTTTGCCGTGATGTCAAACCAGCAGGTCCTAAGTTCTGAAAATGGCGCATCTGGTGAAAACGGGAACCCGTTTGGAAATACTATTGCAAATGGAGGGCCTAGCATAAATACACCAAGCCTTGCCACAGTGAGTCCTGAAGAAATGCTACGACAGATAGAAGAACTGATTGTGGAAAACTATGATCTAAAAGGTAAACAGTTATTTTCTTAAGATAATGTCCTACACTTACATTACAAAAGATTCTTTTTTTTTTGTGTTCAAAATGTTTTATTAAATGAATTTTTCATAAATATTAAATACAATACAAAGAATAATACCGAACAGTAGAGTATAGGAACATATTACAATATAAGAAATAAAAACAACCATTAATAATGAAATAGAATACCTATACCAGCATTAATAAATTCATAATAGATATAAATGATAATATAAACAAAAAAGGGCTACATTGAGCAAAGATTGACTGATATAAATTCAAATAAGTATTTTAAATTGAAGAACATGCAACGATATAGGAATCTAGACTGGACCACATATTAGACCTAGAAGGAGAGGAATCATTAGGAGAGCGTGGAAAAGAGCATTGCCCACGTCTAAGAAAAATAATCCATTCCCACTATGCATTAACTGAGAGTAATGTAGCGTTTTTCCAATTACAAGTAATAGATTTATTGCAGTAGAAATAAGGAAATCAAACAATTTACAATCCATAGGGGATAATGTAGATTTAAAAAGAGAAGATTTGAGGATTAGAATATGAAAAGATAGAGTTGTTTGGATCTTAAGGATCCGGGTTATAATATTCCATATGTCTGATAAAAACTGATGAATAATAGAACAATTGAAAAAGAAATGTTGTAGGTACCAGTTGTAGATTGACAATGCCAACAATTTGGAGTATCTAGAAGTTTAGCTTTAAATAATTTGTCTGGAGTCCAGAAGCATTGGTAAAGCAGATAAATATTAGTTTGTATAAGAGTAGCCGGAAGATAATTAGCCGTGTTGGATTTCCAAATATCCTTCCAGGATACGCTAGGGGATTGAAGATTTATATGTGGTGACCATTTTTGATTAAGATGTGAGAAGGAGGAATTAGAAGTGGTAAGTTTTTTATATACTTTAAAGGCTATGGGGCCGATTCTGATGCGGGTTGGAAAAGCTTCCCGACCGAATCGGTTGGGAAATGGTGTCCGACCCACTCGGATCGGGAAAGTCCGACCGGCGGAGTAGGATGCATCCGGATGCTTCCAGATACGATTTGGTTGAACTCCCATTGACTTCAATGGGAACATTTGTTCCTAACCGCATCAGAATTGGGCCCTCGGTCGGGAAGACACGTTCCCGATCCGATTTGGAAGGAGCAAATGCCGTTAGGAGGCCTTCCTAACCGCATCAGAATCAGGCCCTCGATGTCCTGATCGGCTGAACACAGAAATACAAAACTCCATACCAGAGGACTGAGACATAGAAAGTAGTTGCGGATAAGCATTAAGAACCGTATTACATAGTAATGTATATTTGGGCAACTCAGACAAGGGTAGGTTGTATTTAGCTTGAATAACATCAAATGTGTAAAACATATCATATTGACATATGTCAGCAACAAAGAAAATACCAGCAGTAATCCATAAGTTCCAGAAAGAAATATGCTTATGATATTGGAGTTTAGGATTGAACCAAAGAGAAACTTTTTTAGTGGAAGACAAAGTAATAGAAAAGCTACTATCAAATGATAAAAGGGCAATTTTAGAGTTGGCAATAATGAGGGAACGTTTACCAAAAGAACCATTTGCCATGGTAAGAAACACAGTTAATGGATATGGAGCCAAAATATTTTTCTCCAGGATAAGCCATTTAGGTGCTTTAAAGGGGGGAATAATATGGAACCATAAGGAACATTGTGCCACAATAAATGCAAAATGATATTTTTTTAAATCTGGAGGACCAACCCCACCTTCACATTTGGGCAGTTGCAAAGTCTTAAGACTGATGCGTGCGGGTTTATTATTCCAGATGAACTTAGTAAATAACTTATATAATTTAACATAAAAAGTGGACGGGAAAGAGAAGGGTATCATAGACAATAGCTATAGAAGGTGTGGAGTTATAGACATTTTAATTTCTTCAATACGTCCCCACCAATTTAGATGAAGATTAGACCGTCTATCCAGTTTCTCTTTGGTATTAGCTAAAATAGTGGAACAATTGGTTTCAACTGTATCTTTAATCGAATCAGTAAAAGTTATTCCCAAATATTTGAGTTTTTTTGGAGACCAAATTATATCAGTATTCGCCAACATTGTAGAATTACAAAAAGCATTTAATGGAAAAAATTCTGTCTTGTTAGTATTCAGGGAGTAACCAGAAACATCAGCATACTTATGAATAATATCAAGAATAATATGTATAGAGGTAAGGGGATCATTAACATATAATAACACATCATCAGCGTATGCAGAAATTTTAATGTTAGTATTTTTCAAAACAACACCTGGATATATATATATCACTAATACGGAGAGAACATAAGAGGGGTTCAATTGCAATAAGAAAAAGTAAAGGAGAAAGAGGACATCCTTGGCGAGTGCCTCTATATAAACGAAATGAGGAAGAGCACAAACCATTGACAAAAACGGAAGCTGAGGGGGCTGAATACAATGCTTTAATCATATTAATAAAAATAGGGCCAAAAGGGAATACTTCTAGAGTTTTAAATAAAAATTGCCAATTAACCTTATCAAATGCCTTTTCCGCATCTAAGGCCATTACACCAATTGGACAGCTGGATTCTTTGGCAAGGGATAATCCATGACAGAGCAACCGGGTATTATGGGCAGATAGTCTACCTTTCATAAAGCCAGTTTGATCAGGTTGTATAATTTTGGATAGTAAGGGTGATAATCTATTCGCTAATATGTTGGCATATATTTTACAGTCCTGATTAATTAAAGAGATTGGACGAAAATTTGATACTAAGGTATGGTCTTTATTAGGTTTGGGAAGAAGAATTATAGTGGCTTCATTAAAAGATCCCCCCCATCATGGAAGTGCGCTGAAATTCTGTAAAAAGGGAAAGTAAAAAAGGGGATAATTGGTCCTGATAACATTTATAGAATTCAGCCAGAATACCATCTGGGCCAAGAGTTTTTTTTTTTTTTTAATTTAATGCATTAATTGCTGCAAAAATTTCTTTAACGTCAATGGGATTATCTAAGGTCAATCTATCAGTATCAGAAATCTGAGGCAATCGACAAGAATTAAGGAAATCACTGATAATTGTTATGAGGTGCGAGAGGTTCTTGATATAAGGAAGAGTAAAAGGAAAGGAACTCTTTTAGTATATCCTCAACATCCGTCACCAATGTACCATTATTCGTTTTGATGGCTGGAATTTGAATCCTGCCTCGCTTGAGGCGTATATAATTAGCTAATAGTCGACCAGATTTGTTGGAATTAAAATGAAAATTTGATTTTTCTTTTGAGATAAGTAAACCTGCTCTTTTACTAAGCATACAATTATATTCGTATCTATATTTCTGAAGTTGGGATTTATATTGTGGATCTCTAGATCTCTAGATGGATCTCTAGATGTAATAAAAGTCTTTCCACAGATGCAATCTGTTTCTCTAATTTGGTGAGGTGGGAATAAAAAGATTTATTTTCATGCACCATAATAGAATATGAAACTCCACGAATATAAGATTTAAAAGCATCCCAATGTATAATTTTGGACGTGTCACATGAGTTATTAATCAAAAAATAATCACTAATAGCTAAGGCCATTTTTTTAGAATTGGTTGGATTAAGAACTATTTCCGAGTTCATTCTCCATCTTTTATTAGGAATTTGGGGGTCAGAAATACATAGAGAAAAGGAAATTAAAGCATGGTCTGAAACCGTGATAGGGTGTATAACTGCCTCACTAATCATGTGACATAGATTACTTGAAGTCAATAAGTAATCAATTCTAGAAAAAGAGGAGTGAGCATTAGAATAAAAGGTAAATTCTTTGTCTGTAGGATGTTCCAATCTCCAAAAATCAACCAATTTGGTAACGGAAAGGAAGGATTTCAAAGCAAAAAACGCTTTGTTAGGCCGGAATTTAAAAGCAGAAGACCTGTCCAACAAAGGATCTCTGATAAGATTAAAATCACCACCTACTATAAGAGACATATTACCAATTTTGAGTATTTCAGCAGAGACATAAGACCAGAAGGTAGGATCATCAGATGTAGGAACGTATATATTGACCAAATTTAAAATGAGTTTGTCAATTTGAACTTGAGCATAAACAAATCTACCATCTGCATCATCATGATGATGAGACAATAGTTGTACTGAGCTCTGTGTGAAAAAAATATAGCTACACCATTTTTACGTTTTGCAGCAGGAGATGAAACTATAAGCCCTACCCAACCTTTAGACATGGTATGTAATATCTTATCATCCACATGTGTTTCTTGTACAAAACAGATATCTACATTAGATTTTTTGAGATATTCTAAAATTTTACGTCTTTTAACTGGGTGTCTCAGACCCTTCACATTTAATGAAGCAACAACTAACTTTTGTGGCCTAGACATATTGACCTATAAGTAATAGAAGAGAATAAAAGAAGGACAGTAGCACATATAAAGAAGACAAAACAAGACAAACAACATAAAGAGAGGTCAGTCTCCAAGACCTCATACCAATAGAACATTGGAGATGGAGGTACAAAGCAAGAAAACCACCATTATATGCACCTGCATAAAGAGAAAATAACAACCTACAGTAAGGACTATAGAATGTTAGCCCACAGAACCAGAAGGCTGAGAGTCCATGAGAATAGGATTGTGCTGATCCAAGAATCTGATTAAATCTGCAGGAGCTGAAAAAGACTTGGAGACATCATTTTTCCAGATGCGCATAACCGCGGGGTCAAAAAGGCCATATTTGTAACCAGCTTCTCGCAAACGAGGCCTCAATTCTGAAAATTGTTGTCATATTTGAACTGTCTCCTTTGCAAAGTCCTGATGAATAAAGACTTTATTTCCTTCAATTAGGAGAGAAGGTATTTCTCGGGCAGCCTTTCGTAGGAGAAGGAGGTGATGGTGCCTCAGAACTTTAAATATGATTTGTCTTGGTTTGACTTGGAGGTTTACGAATCGGGGGTATCCTGTGAGCTTTATCAATCTCAAAACGTTCTGGAAATTTGATATTTAATAATTTGGGTAGAAGGTTTTCCAACAAAAGACGACAACTCTGTCCCTCAACTCCCTCTGGGACATTAAAAATGCGTAAGTTGTATTGTCTATTTCTATTTTCCAAATCAAGTAAGGAACGTTGGAGAGAAGCAACCTGAGGAATGAGTGGAGCCATAGTTGTGATGGCTTTAGTATTATCACGAATTTTAATCTCATTATCTGCAACTCTCATCGATAATGAAGCCATATCGCTCTGAATATTTTTGATATCTGAAGAAATTGTGTCAGTATTAATATGAATAGCTTGAATTTCCTCCAAATTTTTTGCCAATGAATTATCTTGTGAGTCAATGGCTTTGGATTTGGTAGGAGGAGGTGAAACAGCTTGTTTACGTTTATTTGACACTGTTTTGGACTCCATACTGTTAAACAGAGAGCAGGCAAGTAATAATAAATAAATTATGCCAGAAATAGCAAAGATTTTGAAGTGAAATATGGTCTTCTGACAGGACAATATAATTAATATGGCAAAAAAACAGCTCCAGAAAGTCTTAAATCAGTGTTTCAAAAAGCTTAATGGAGAATAAAAAAGGACAAAATCCCTTTAATCCTGTGCAGAAACAACAATTGTGTCCAGCAAGAGGCAGGAAAAAAAAACCTTTTAAGAATGGGAAGGCTTCTGGAGAGAGGAGGTGCCCAGCAAGTTATGCCCGCCTCCTCTGTGTGTGAAGCTCACAGAGAAAGCTGAAGGAAACAAGAGCCCTCGCTGAGGAGGAAACCAAAACGCCTACCGCTCTTCTCTCGAAGGCACCAGACCTCCGAAATTCAGCCCACCACCTCCGCAAGCCACAAGGAGCACCTGGGCTAAAAAGAAAGTCGCAATGAAGCCCCTATCGTCGTCCGAAAATCGTCGTTGCTGCAGGTAAAATCTGAGCTCAAGGCGCGGCGCCCATCTTGGTTCGCACACGCTGCCGGCTCCCCATTACAAAAGATTCTGTGTTGTTACAAGTCGCAAGCGACTATTACCAGAGCAGGAGAAGTAGAATTTGAAACAGTCTTCCCCTTTTTCTTTTCTTCACTGTTCATTTTTAGGTGAAATCTATTGTATTTATTATAAATCTTAAAAGGGGCTTACATTCCACCCTTGCTTTTTATTGTTTGGTGTGCTTGCCACTTACTTTTTATCAGTTTCTATTAGCTATAGCATATTATTTCCTGTTCTTCCTCTAGTGTGTTTCCCTTATCAGTGTCCCGTCGCCCAAGTACTGCTTTCATGCACTTTGGTGGAAGTTCTTTTCTTAATTGATGTGCTATTTTACACACATAATACGAACTCCAACGAAAGTATCAGAGCACTTCACAGAGAGATTACGCGATTTGCATAGAAACACCGGATATTGTGCCTCCTGCCGAGACTCGAACCCTGTTCCCCAGCTTCCAGGTCGGCCGCTCTAACCCTTATGCTATCACTCACTGGCGCTTCTGTATTTATCTCCATTCCATGAATACTGTGAGCACAGCTGTAGCTTTAATGGGGAGGAGACTTCTAGTTGGCTTTTACTTTGCTACCATAATTACTTGAAGGGAGTGCCCGCAATATTCATTTGGGAGGGAGGGGGGCAAGCCAAACCGAAACCCATTTTGTGTGTGAAAAAGGCCGCTTTATTGAAACAGGTGCATATTACAAATATCCAAACTGGCAACTGCCTTACAAAACTAAAACCTCGCTATCCATCGAATAACTGATCCCTGGTTCCCCCCCCTGCCCCTACGATCCCTTCAAACGTTCCCCCACCCTGGCATTAACATAACAACCACATTACACAGTATTGCAGTTAAAAATTATGCCCTCCAATGAACCCACATTCCCTACCTGCCTTCCTGCAACTGTAACTAACAAACTTCTACCCTGAAACTTAGACTACCTGCCTACCCTTTCCCTGCCCCTGCTCACAAACTTCCAATACTTAACCAAAAACCTCTGCCAACCCTGGCCAAACATTGAAAACCCCGCAAGCACCTGTTCCAAGCGACAATGTACATCATCTCCCCTTATGCACCTTTCTGAATAAACCTGGCCCGAAACACCTGCCTCCAAGTCCCACCCAAACCAAAACCTTTAAAAAGAGGGATGGGAGGCCGGGAAAAACTTTTCCTAACCCTATACTACTTCCAGCCACCAGGTCACCAAAACTAAAATGGTGGCTGGTAGCAACCCTGTAGAGCCCTTATACCTTGGGCTATTTGAGCTATACTTGGGCTATACCCAAGATAACCCAAAACCTGCCCAAACCTACAAAATGGCCGGTCCGGCCAGCCCAGCCCCTCCCAATCTGCCCGGGGGCAGACCTCTCTTTGTTCGGCTGCCCCCCAAACCCCCCTTGGGTGGGAGGGGGGCAAGCCAAACAGAGACCCATTTTGTGTGTGAAAAAGGCCGCTTTATTGAAACAGGTGCATATTACAAATATCCAAACTGGCAACTGCCTTACAAAACTAAAACCTCGCTATACATCGAATAACTGATTCCTGGTCCCCCCTCACCCCCGCCCCTACGATCCCTTCAAATGTTCCCCCACCCTGGCATTAACATAACAACCACATTACACAGTATTGCAGTTAAAAATTATGCCCTCCAATGAACCCACATTCCCTACCTGCCTTCCTGCAACTGTAACTAACAAACGTCTACCCTGAAATTTAGACTACCTGCCTACCCTTTCCCTGCCCCTGCTCACAAACTTCCAATACTTAACCAAAAACCTCTGCCAACCCTGGCCAAACTTTGAAAACCCCGCCACCCAGGAAAAAGGGGGGAAGGCCGATTACCGCCTGTCCCCTTTTTTCGGCCCCCCCTGCCTCGTAGGCCGCTTTACTTCCTTGAATGGCTTTGGACATTTAGGGTCCTGGCTAGTACTTCTCTAATCTCCAAAAGGTAAAGGTCCATACCCAGCCTTGACAGGTGAACCCCATCCGAAAAACTCCATTGAGTCAAACCGAATGTCCCTATGCACAATCCTGCCAAAACCTAACTGCAAAACCGTGACATCTCTGTGTTAAGCTTTCACCTGGCCCTGTCTATCGCTCCTGGATTAACCGCTCCCCTCCAAACCCGTCGGGGAACAAACTCAGTCCAAATCACCAAACATCCTGCCCACTGCTGTTTAATCAGTGCTAAGTCTTTCTTCATACTCCTCATCAGCACTATGCCCTTCTCCTTACGCAGATCATTTTCCCCCAGGTGTAATACCAAAATGTCCGGGCATCTACCGCCCAACAACAACCCATTCAGACATGGAATCAGTTCCTTCCAAGACATGCCCCCTTTACCCTTCCATAACACTCTAAACAGTTTTTCATTGAAACCCAGATTCTGGCCAAAATAACTCTTCCTCGCTTGACATTGGGCCCACTTCACAAAGGAGTGGCCCACCACTCAGATTGACATCTCCACCAAAAAGGCATCTCCACCAAAAAGGGGGCAGCCACAGAACCTGAAACGAGAAAAAACTGTGTGAACTCATGCATTAACAACCGCGCCAATACCACTGCCACTGCTGTGCAATAAACGCGTATAACACTCCGAAGACCAGCGCCCCAGCCGCATAATGTCACTTTGCCCCCACCCCCTATTGCTTGCTTTAGATGTGGCTCCGATCTTGACTGAGTGCATACCAAAGCCCGCACCGTCGATACCCAATTCCTTTTACGCCTTCCTCAGCACCTCCAGCAGCTGAAATGCTGTGACTCTCTTTCCATTCGCATGCGCAAAAGCCAAACCTCCGATGCCTCTGGACGCTACGCGCCAAGGTGCCTCCCACCTACAAGGACAAGTGAGCGTAGGCACTGGTGCCTGCAAAGAAACCCATTTTCCCACAGACCTCTGATCCGTTTTAGACTTCCCTAACCAAATATGTACCCCCTTGTTGCGCGAGACCACATCCTCCCACCCCATCCCCCTGCCTGACCTACCCCCCTACAACTCTGACCCCTAAATGCCCCAAAAAGCATCCATACCATCAGACTGGAAAACAAGCATGTTTCAAACCCATCTGTGCAAATACCTGGCAATGTCTGCAGCACTCTGCCTAGCAGACGCCACAACAGAGGTTTCCTGACTAATTTCAACTGGCCACTTTCCCTGGCCCACCCTTCCAACATTCTCTTGCCCAGCTCACCTGCAGACGGTGAGTAACCCCATAGCAGCTTACCCATGAAGGCAATTCCTGCTAATTTTCCAGCAATTGTGACCCTGGATAAACCTTTCTCAATCATATCCAATATAAACTGAATGACATCCTCCCCTCGCTGTATTTTATTCACCCGCCGCTGGTCGTCCGACAACAAAAACTCCTTCCACTCCAAGTTATAGGCTATTCTAGTAGACTTTGCCAGCGACCCTACCACCAGTTGTAACATCCTGTGTTGCCTACGTACCACAGCTGCTGCGGCATGTGCGTCTGGGTTCTGTCGGCGTCCTCGGCTAGCCAACGGAATCTCCTCCACTGCGAACGAGACAAAGCATCTGCTATGTCATTGTCCACACTCGGGACGTGCAGTGCCCTGAATGATATGTCATGCCGCAAACAACCCAAGACAAACACCCGCAACAAATTCAGCACCTGTTCGTCCCTGGCTGACTGGCGGTTCACAATCTCCACCACCGCCATATTGTCTATTCTGAAAGTCGCCTTTCTGTGTGCAAGCTGTGCTCCCCACAAGGTTACTGCTACCAGTAGAAATAATTCTAAGAAAGCAATGCTCCTACCCCCTTCTGTCCATTCCGCTGGCCACTGCTCAGCGCACCACTTTCCCTGCCAGAAAAGGCCAAAACCCTTGCTGCCTGCCGCATCTGAGAAAATCTGCACATACCAGACCATGTCTGCCTCCCTTGCCAGTGGTATTCCATTGAAAGACTGCAAAAATACCCGCCACATTCTCAAGTCCTCCTTTACGCCTGCCGAAAGTCGCACATGATGGTGAGGTAATCTGTGTCCCGTCAGTGCCCTTCCCAATCTCCTGCAAAAATGTTCTCACTACCCTGCATGCGAAATTGAGGTGGCCTAGCAGGACCTGTATCTCCTTAACTGTCACTTTCTCCCGATACAGCATCGCGTTGAGCAGCTCCAACATTTTCTCCTTCTTGTCCTCAGGCAGACGCACCTGCATTATTCTAGAATCCATTTCAATACCTAGAAAAGACAGTGCCGTGCTAGGGCCCATCGTCTTTTCAGGTGCCAATGGCACTCCCAGTTCCTCCGTCAGCTCTTTGAAGTTTTCCAGGGCCCCCTGGCACTCCGTGGAGCCGGAGGTTTCCACAAAGAAAAATTATCCAAGTAATGTGTCGCCAACGTGTGACCCGTCCTTAGTGAAAATAGCCACTGCAGAAAGGTGCTAAAACCTCAACAATGCGCATGACATAGAGCAGCCCATCGGTAATGCTTTGTCCACGTACCACTTGCCATTGAAATGGATACCCAGAAGATCCCAATCATCTGGATGGACTGGAAGCAAACGGAAAGCTGATTGTATGTCGCATTTTTGCCATCTCTGCTGTTGCGCCCGCCGTCACTACCAGTGACATGGCCATGTCAACCGATGAATATGACACCGTGGCTTCCTTATCAATAACATCATTAACTGAGCACCCCTCTGGCCATGAGAGATGCTGAATAAGCCGGAATTGACCTGGTTCCTTCTTTGGGACTACCCCAATTGGCGACACAATCAAATTGTCCAAGGGCCAATCCTCAAAGGGGCCCGCCATTCTCCCTTCCCTGACTTTTTTTGTCCAGCTTTTCCTGCACAACTTGTGTGTGTTCCCTTGCTGACTGCAAGTTCTCTGCCCAACGTCTGTGTCTTGGAACCCCATACCCCAAACGAAAACCTGCTTTGAAACCCTCCCTCAACACTTCCGCAGCCTTCTGGTTATTGTAACGCTGTAAGGCTGCCTCTAATTTGTCTGCCTTAACTGGTGTATGAGCCCTTCGGCCCAGACCCCTGAACTCCCCTAGCCTCCCTAGCTCCCTCAAATTGTTGCCGTTGCTGTCCTCCTGTGCTGCCCCCTCCCTGTTGCCCCTGCCCTGGCCTCCCTGCTGGAAACCCACCCCCCCTGCCCCAAAGCAGTTGACCAGCGCATGTCTACCCCCGCACTTCGAGCACTCATGGCGATATCTGCAGAAATCCCGAATGCACAGCTCCTTGTTGAAGTCCCAACAGGAACCCCCCACCCCTGTCTGTCCGCGTCCAGTGCCACCCACCCCTCCCTGGGTGGGTTTCCCCTGAAAGGGCCGGTACACAATTAGGAGCCCACTGGCCGTGAAAATGGTTTTTCCAGCTCTGGATGCACCTATAGTGTGCTGCCACAGATCCGTGTCTAGCTCCCCCCATTTTGCTTCAGTGTCCCAGGCCATGCGCGCCCTGAATTCCTCGTCATATTGTGCCCACGCCTAACCACCCCCTGTAATCTGCGCTTTCCTGATCACGTCCATATATTTAAATAATGCCACACAGCGCTCCGGGTACTTCTCACAGTAGACACTGGCATAAATCAAGAAACCAGCTGTCCAATTCTCTATAGTCAATGGAACCCGTGGCCGCTTGGCCAACTCATACTCGTCCTCTTTAGACCCTTCTTTACCGCGCACTTCCCTGTGCAATAGTTTTAGCATCTCCACATATTCCCCCTTCCAGATGCGTTCTTTAGTCGCCAGCATCAAGTGCGCTCCCAGCGGTTTAGTCGCCCCCATGTACAGGACCTTTTTAATCTTCACTCTTTACTTTCCACTTTATCTTTTTTCTCATCCCCGGCCTCGTCCCCTTTATCCGCCTTCTCTACAGGCTTGGGAGCTTCCACTTTGGTCGTACCCTTCTTACCGTCGTCTTCGGTGCCGACCCCGACATCCAGTACATATTTATCCTTCCGCAACCTACCCTCCTCCCCTATTCCCTCATCCCCCCCCCCCATCCCAATGGAGACCATCACCGGCCTCCCATCCTTTTCGTTTGCTTTACCTGGCTCCAAGGAGGGTGCCCGTGGCGCTGCAGTCCGCCTCGCCAGTGGCCCCGTGGTCGCTACTGACTTGGTTGTCCTCCCCGCAGGCTCCGACGCCCTCGGTGCTGCCTGTAAAATACTAAGAGAGACATTATTCTGTCCCCCCTTCGCCCCCCCACCCCATCCTCCTCATCCCTCACTTCGCCTTCCTCAAGGCTTTCCTCATCGAAGTCCAATTCTTCGCGCCACTCGCGCGTTTCCACCTTGTGGCCCCTGTTGGGCCCTCGCCCCCCAGGGGGCGCTAACTGCACCCGCCTGCACTCATCTGACTGCTTCCTCCTTCCGTCCTTCTGCCCTGCGGACCGTTGTGGTCTGTCGGGTATTGGGGCCAGCGAGACCGCTCGGGCCTACGTATGCTGGCCGCGACGGGGTCCCCCGCAGGTAATGGATACGCCGTGCGAGGCTCCACCCTCCCTTCTCCTCTGCGCCAGTAAGCCGCACCCAGCTCTGCCGAGTCCGCACCTCGCCGATGGTCCTCCCTCTGAAACATAAATGACTGGTCTGGTGTGCTGGGCCTCTGCCACCCCTCCCCTATTTCCGTTCTCCTCTTCGACCCTACCCCCAAAGTGCTCTCTGCCCACCGACGCCCCACCTTGAACAGATCGTCTAACTCCCCCCCCTTCCCCCTCACTCCATTCAAGCCCAGCTGTAATGCCTGAGCCTGACGGGCCCCAACCCGTACTTACCCCAGGGGCCCCACTACCCTGCCCTGCGCTAATCTGCTTGACCCCACCCTTTTCACCCTTCTTCTGTGTTATACCCTTCACCTCCAGCCCCACTGACCCTCCCTGTGCCAAATAGGCATCAACCTGCCCCAAACTATTCAGTCCCCTCACCGCCTCGTTCCAAGAGGTGAAAATGTCTAGCCTCTCCCAGGCCTGGCTTCCCCCTGCCGGCTCCCAGTCCCCTGGAAAATCATCCTCCTCTCCCCTTGACTCACTCACCCCCTGAGCACTGCCTGCACTCAACCCAGAAACTTCTACACCCTACTCCTCCAGGGGTCCCCCCCCCGACATGCCCACCCCTCCTGGGTTCATCCCACCCCTGACCTGCCTCTTCCCTGTCCCCATAGACCCCTCTTCACCTTGCAAACCCACTTCGCAGCCACCAGCCTCCCTCGTCCCTTGCTCTCTCCTGGCTCCCTGCACATTACCCTGGCGCCCACCTGCCTCGCTTCCGGCCCCTCCCCTCTCCCTCTTCCCAACGACCTTCCTCCTGCCCAGTTCTGCTGCCCCGGGGGCCTCGGCCTCACACAGCCTCCCCCCCCCCCCGAGGAGACAGGACCTCACTTGCTCCGTCTGCCGGTCGAGCGCATGACGCGCTCTTCCGGCCCCTGCGGGCCCCACCCCCACGCACCCTTGCCGGAGCCTCAGACCGTTCACGAGGCTCCGGCACATCGGCAAACAATGGGGCCGCTCTCCTGGCATAGGAGCGGCCCCCTTGCACTTACCCCTGACAACTTCACCCGTTTAGGGGATGTGCAGGCCGCGACGGCGGCTGCCACCCCGGCAGAAGCGCGTCTCACAGGGCACGAAGCCCCCGCAGCCTCCGGCATCAGGAGGTCGCCCGCCTCGCTCAGCAAGACGCCCCACCTCACTCCGCAATCAAACAGCTTCCAGCACCCTTGCCTGCATACTAAATCCACTAAAACTACGACACCACAAGAAAAACTTTTCCTAACCCTATACTGCTCCCAGCCACCAGGTCACCAAAACTAAAATGGTGCCTGACAGCAACCCTGTAGAGCCCTTATACCTTGGGCTACTTGGGCTATAGTTGGGCTATACCCAAGATAGCCCAAAACCTGCCCAAACCTACAAAATGGCCGGTCCGGCCAGCCCAGCCCCTCCCAATCTGCCCGGGGGGCAGACCTCTCTTCGTTCGGCTGCCCCCAAACCCCCCTTGACCTTAAACGGCTTAGAGGTTGTATTTGTGTTCTTCACTGAGACGCTTCTCAATGTGCTAGCGCTGCTAGCCTAGATTACCAGATCAATTTAAAGGGACTGATTTGTATATCTTCACAACTCACACGAGTGATCCCCACGTTATACACCACGCTCCCTGTATACCTCACCGGTGCCTCACCACCACCGCAGCATTTTTTCCGCATTCCAGTCCCTCCATTTCGGCAGAGGAGGCCACCGGCGTGGCAGTACAAGGATTAGCTAAATTCCCTTAAAAGGAGCGCCCCCATATTTGTTTCCTAAAACACTGACACTATTGAGACAGTTGAGGCTACCAGCGTGGCCATTCAAGGATTACCTAAACTTCCTTAAAGGGAGCGCCCGCATGTTTGTTTCTTGCAGCACTGACACCAATGAGGTAGAGGAGGCCACCGGCGTGGCCGTTCAAGGATTACCTCAACTCCCTTAAAGGAAACTCCCGCATGTTTGTTTCCTAAAGCAGTGACACTATTTAGGCACATCCCTTTATTTTAAACAACGTGTTCAGTGGCAACACGCATCGCCCGCACCTTGGCTCACTGATCCAGCGGTAAACCAACAACAGATACTCCACTACCATATACTCACCTGGGCCCATAAAAACACATACATTGAGTAAACCGCTGGAGTAGTTTAAAAGTTTTATATTTCTCAGGATTAGTTATTAATTCTCCTAACTAACCTCTCACTGATCAAAAAGTTCTTTCCTCTGGTCGATGGACCATTAGTTGGAACTAGTTGATGGTGATAATTAACTTAACCCTTAACTATTCTTGGTTTGACGAAAATAATCACAGACTCAGGAAGGTTTTAAATCTTTATCTAAATTAAAGTGCATGTGAACCATTTCAAAAATACAGTGTAGTCACCCTCATTCTTAGGAGAGAAATTCAATTGATTAAACATCAAACATATACTTCGGACTCATACAATAATTAATGCTCAGAAAGGGGGAGGACAGAGAGAAAAGAACATCTGCAAATAACATGAAATTATAATTACCAAGAATGGTGTGAAAGACCAACCCCCTGGCCAGAGGGCTGGTAAGGGTCCCCAGGATAGGTTAGGAGACAAAGACTTCAGGACAGGATTCAGGACAGGATAAGTGACCTCTCTAGAATACCGGCGAATTGTGTCGCACCCCTCTCTGACACTCTCTTCCTCCTCGAAATTCTTCCGCGATTTTCTGATCTAACCCAATTAAGTTAGGATAGAAAGTTCTTCTTCAGCGTCTGCATTTGAGTCTTCATCAGCACCTCACAGCATCTCTCCAGCAGCAGCGTCCCCGACTCCCAGACAACATCCCCAGCTCTGCGAATCTCTCTCTCGTCAAATCTAACTAACTAAGGCTACCTTAATTATACCTTCGTTTATGTTACACCCACTAAAGTTACAATATCGTAAAAATATGAAATCTAATTGGTCAGGCAAGGGGGGATGATCATCACACCATGCTTACATGTCACTATACTCTGTTAGACCATTGTTCGCAAACCCATCCCCTTAATTTTTATTCAAAATTTTATTCCCATCCACTACATGTAGCAAACTTGCAACATTAATGACACTATGAAGAATAGAACATCACATCGCTGAACTTTTCACCATCCGTTCCCAGGACATGGCGCTACGATTTGGCCTCCATTCAAGTGCTTCGTCATTGACCTTCATAGCTTCACTCAGTAGGCATGCGCAAGTGTTACGTCATTTCATCTAGTCTGGTCATACGAGAAAGGCCCAAATGCGCACTAATAATAAAGTCAAAAGAAAATTTTTATTTTCACAAAATAAATGGTCTCGCTGTATACCTCCCACCTCTACTCTATTCCCGTTCTCTTATTAATATTTTCCCCGCATTAGCATTAGTAAAATAGCCTGTTTTAGTTTCGGCTAAGCAGATGCCATGCACGCGAGTCTTCAAGACTCCATTTTAGTGTCTTCTGCTCATGCGCTAGAATTTCCCTCCAAGCGTTAGCTCGTCATATTGCGTAGATGCAGTTGACGCATGCGTACAACAGTTTCCACGTTTAAAGCGGTATTAGTCCGTTTTCATTGTTATCCGCGTCAGTACACACATAAGCAAGCTTCGCTAACCCGCGTGTTTATGTGGTGCGTATTAATTATTCACAAAACATGTTTAGTAACTTTTGTTAATGAGTTAAGCGAGAGGATTGCCTCGGAGCAAGTCTTTCTTACGAGACCTTGCATACTTTGTGTTTGACTGGCGGGAACCAGACCCAGTGGTCCCAGCATTGCCCTATTGCGCTCCTCGCAGTCTGGGTTCCATTCTTCATTCTTCATAGAACTCACCACAAACACTGGAATAGAAGCGTACCGGCGCTCCCACATCAGTGGACTACATGCAAGATTCTAAATCCTTCAATGCTGAACTAGAATAACCGTATAGGCTCTAAAAGGAGCTCAGTGCTGAAATGTTGCTTTTTTGACTTGCCTTACTTATAATTGCATATCTCTTGTTTCAATTTTGTGTCTGCAGTCCCTTTCCTTCATCCCCGCCCTCTTCCCATTCACGTGGTTTTACCCAAACCCCCTCTACCGTTCTACTCGGCTCAAAGGTATTGGAGTGCTTTACATAAGCACCAGTTACATTTGTTTTTATTCGGCATGGGGAGATTAAGTGATTTGCCCAGAATCACAGGATGTTGAGCCGAAGCCGAGACTCAGACCTGGTTACCCAGCTCAAAAGTTGGCAGCTCTGTCTATAGCGCCACATCCCCTCCCCTTTCATTTAAGGGGCTTCGGGTCACATCAAATGGATAATCTGCCTCGCGTTGTAGCTCTCTTTCCCTCTGAAGAGCGCTGTTGCTCCTCCTGTTTTAGGGGGTGGTATTGATGTATTCCTCTTTAATGGATGTTATGGCATTCTCTCATCCCCTTTCCCCTGTTTTGTTGTTTGCTTTTGTTGTGTCTCGCTTCTGATTCTTCCCCTCTTTAAAAGATGCTTGCGTGATGTCACTGGTAGTGTATTATCAGACAGATCAGGAGAGCATCAAGGGCCCCCGTAAACATAAAAGCTTAAGTAATCTTTACGGGCTGTTGTGTCAGCGCGTACAAAGAATACAGTAAAAAGTTCCGAGATGAAGAAAGAAGCCAGGCTAAAAACAGACATATAGGGATGATTTCTCACGGCGGGTAGGAGCTGGTGTAATTAGAGCACGGGTGTGACAAGCCCATGGTTTCACATGACTGTGTTCTTTTGTGGCTTTGGGTCAGTTCGGAAATAAAGATCTGCCAACCGAGGCTGACTAGAAGTATTGTATGGTACTGTTTATAAAAACAACATGAATAGATTGTGCAGCCCTTGCTGTGAAAGGTATAAATACCCACAAGTAGGTTTCAACAAGTCGCTTCCATCTCATGGAAACTTCACTTTCCATTTATATGCTTTTATTTTTCCCCCTGAATCACTGTGAGCTGCTTACGTAGGTTCAAAGTTATTTTGAAGGTGGTCGTCACTTTTAGTGAGCTGACAAGAAGGTTTATCGAGTTAAATGATTGCTGCTGTTATTTGAGTGACACAAGGTTTGACATCCTGTGATTCGTGGAAAATCACTTGCGTGTTTAAGTAAAAGAAAAAAAGTAAAATCTGCCCATGTGTAATGTAACTTTTTAGAATGACAAGAGCATCAAGCCTAGCCTGAGAGCCCAGAACCTCCGCCATGCGTCTGATTGGCCCTTCCAACAGATGCATCCATTTGTTAAGAGGCTCTGGTCTTCCACACTATGTCAGCAGCCCGAAACCCAGCCCAACTGCATAATGCACTGTCTGCATAACCCCCAATGTTTACTCCACAGTGTGGCGCGCTATCTTCATCTTAGCAAATTTATGTGACTTTTTTGCATTCATCTACACACCTGTGTCACCCTAACCCCCTTTGTACCTGCTGTATCTTTTCATCCCTTGCTTAATACCCACCTTATTTGCATAGCACAGTCAACCCCCCCCTTGAATCTGTAACTTTGCTGTCACCCCCGTTGCACCTGTTTCTGCTTTGTCTGTCCGCATCCACTGAAACTCTAATCGCACTATTTTGTCTCACCACTGGAAATCACCAAAATCTGCTGTGTCAGCAACCCACACTGTATCTGTAATCTGACTTTCTGCACAACCTCTCTGTGGATGTCATCCCTGCATATACCGCCCCCACAGCATCTGCCACCCCTACATTCTTGGTCTCCACTTTATCTGCTGACAAACACCACTTTTACATACACTACACCTGTACCTTGAACCCCTTTGATCCTTCACTTTCTTATATCTGTCACTGCAGTCGTACCTGTCAGCATCTTCATTGTATATTTCATCCACCATAGTTTTCACATTTATTTTAAGTCCTTCCACTTTACAGCAGCAGTATTCACAGCACTTTATTTTCCTCGTTGTGTCATTCAACACTACTGTATCTGTAACCAACCAGTCACTGCATCTGTCACCCCTTTATATCTGCTACTCCGATGTACTTTGTCACTCCCACCATACCTGCCACCGCCGCTCTGTTGGATATTTACCGTGTCAGTCAAGCCCAGGTGCATCTATCTGTCATTTACTGTCTGTTACTTCGACATTTCGGACCCACCACTGGATATCACCATAGCCACAGTGTTTCACCCACACTTTCTCTTACTTCAACTGTGACTGTAACCAGCCTGTGTCTACCAAGCCCTTGGGCACCTCATCCCATATTGTGTCTGTCAGCCCCCACCTCTCGCCTACCCAATTTGTCCATTGCTCTGTTTAGGTTTCGCCTGCACAGGGCTGGTATGCAACATGTCTAAAAAGCATTGAAAAAGCCAATAGATATCGCATAGGCGAAACCTATTGGCTTTGCCAATGCTTGTTTACTGTAGTTTGTGTTAGGTAGTATATTAAAGTTCCCGTGAACTCTGGCAGTGACGGCGCTTTTAGGATTGTGACTTGGTGCAGACTATTTTACATAGCAGTATCACAGAAAACACCAACACACTAGAATACCATAAGCATCAGAGAAGAGGTTTAGAATGTTTCTAGCAGAACCGTAGTGTTAAAATGCATGCTTCATAAAAGAGGAATGGGAAAGTGGAAAGCACACTGGGCTGAGAAGCCTCCAGGCTTCTGCATTGTAATGTTGAGACAAGTACTCTGGAGAATAACTTGCCACTCGTTAGCAGACAACTGAGAAAATTCGAAAGTGCAGTTCAAGCTGTAGTGGGAGAAGGTGAATCACAAGTCTTTCAGGTGAAGCAACAACCACCAAGGCTTTGGGACCACAAGTTTGAAGGGCTTTACATCGGGGAAACCATCGTAGCCTGGGCTTTGTTCATATATACATTTTTCCTTATATGGAATACCTTAATAAAAGCCAGGGAAACAAATGACATGGAACAGTCAAAATATATTAATGGACTCCAAAATAAACCACAGTTTCATTCAGTGGCCATTTACCTGTTTTTGGAAGAACAATACATTGGTAATGGCGTAAACGGTGAAGATGGGGTTGCCACGAAATAAATATATATATAAATATATATATTTTTTTTTACCTACTGGCGGTCGCCAGTAGGTATTTATAGTTAGGACCTTGTTTCTATTCAAAAAGTGTTTTTTCTTTTGCCAATATCTTTGGCGCCGTTTGACGAATCTTCGCGAAATTTTCAAAACTAATGGCCCACTCAGGTCAGCTCCTGTCTTAAAAGTTTGGGATGATTCGTAAAGCAAGGGCCGAGAAAAAAGGGGGGCCCCAAAATGCGTTTTCTCCATGTTAATTTCCATAGGAAACTTTAGACAAGGCTACAGCCTGAACTGCTTAACGGAATTACACCAAATTTGGCAAAATGGTAGCTCTTGTTTCAGAAAGAAACCTTTTTTTTTAAATGGTGTAAATCCGTTCTGTAGTTCCTGAGAAATTCATATATTTAGAAATATTAGTATCTCGTGACCGCGGTGGATCCGCGAACCCTCCCGATCATGAGCTTGCCTCTGATTGGCTGCCAACACTTCAAACCAGGAAGTGTTGGCAGCCATCTTTTGACTCAGTTGAACCGTGTCACAAGAAAAAAGGTAAAAGAAATATTAAAATCAAGAAAAGGGGTCAGGGTAGAAACACCTTGACCCCCTAGGCCTGCACAGGGGGTCACACAGGGCCCCCCAGGGCGCAAAAAAGCATTTTGTTTTTATATTTTCGGTGAGATTCGCGTAGGGTCTGCGAATCCCGCTGACATTTAAAAAAAAAAAAAAAAGCGCGGTCTCCCTGCTTTGTTTAAATAAGCCCCCGGGTGGGGCAGGTCCCGGGGGCTTTGCCAAACTGTGATGCGGGGGCCCTGCAAGGCCCCCACAGACCTGGGGGCCCTGCGGGGCCCCCACAGACCCGGGTAACGCCACCTCCCCGGGGCAATTTTAATGATATGCGGGGGCATGCGGCCCTCCCGCAGCCCCGGGGACTGCCACCTCCCCAGGGCTTCTTGTTAAAAAATAAATGCGTGGGGGGGCTCCTGCCCCCCATGCTGCCCCAGGGACCGCCACCTCCCCGGGGCTTCAATTTTTTAAATGAAGTGGGGGGGCTCCTGCCCCCCACACTGCCCTGGGGACCACCTCCTTCCCGGGGTACACTTCACTTAAATGTGGGGGTCCGTTGCGGACCCCAGGGGACCACCACCTCCCTGGGGCTACACACAGATGGGAGGGGGACCGCGTGGCCCCCTCCAGGAGCCCTTCATTGCCCTGGGGACCACCACCCCCCAGGGCCGGCTCCAGCAATGTCCCGGGGTGCCCACCCCCGGGACATTGCAGCTTGCTATGGCATGACGGGAGCACTGCTCCTGCCATGCCATAGCAAACCTCTGCTTCGCTTCATGGAAGCGAGAGCAGGAAAACTGCTCCTACTTCCATGAAACGAAGCAGTATTGCTTTTGGCGAAAAAGAGCTGCATGTTTGCAAAAAAATTCAAAAAATGGCCAAGCACCGGGGATGGGGTCCCCAGGGCAGGAATTGGCCTCAGGAGGGGTCCGCACGGCCCCCCCTCCTTAAAATAATTAAGAAATAAAAATGGAAGTGCCCATGCCCCAGGGGATTGGGTCCCCGAGGCCAAATCAGTCTGGGGAGGGGAGCCGCACGCCCCCCCCTCCCCTTTAAAAAAAAATATATATATGAAGAAAGGCCTAGCCCCTTCCCGTTTTTTTTTTTTTTGTACAAAAAAAAAAATGGGATGGGGTCTCCAGGGCCCAAAAAGTATTAAGGGAAGGGGGCCACACAGCCCCCCTTCCTAAAAAACAAGGAAGAAAAGAGAATCCGGCATCTCGCCAGAGGCACCGCCCCCTCCCTGTACTACTCTCCAAAAGCACCTCCAGGCGCGCTCTGGGTTCGGGGATGAAATCCCGGTTGCTACTGTGGGTCCTTAGGGGCAAACTAGCCCGCCAGGTACCTCCAGTAAACCCCACACACTGGGATTGCTGAGAGGTGTTCCGAGGCCACGCCCCTTTTTACAACACTCTGCAAACGCGCCTCTTGGCGCACTGCTGGTGGGGCGATGAAGTCCCCATGTGTTCTGAGGACTTCAGGACTACAGTGGACTTCATCCCCCAAGCAGCAGTGTTTGCAGAGTGGTGTAAAAAGGGGGCGTGGCCTGTTACCACTCTCAACAATCCAGCTGTGTGGGGCTTACTAGAGGTAACAGGAGGGCAAGTTGGCCCGCAGGGACCTCAGGAGGCAAGGGAACTTCATCCCCTAACCAAGAGCGCGCCAGTAGGTGCATTTGCAGAGTGGTGGAGAAAGGGGGCGTGGCCTGCTATGAGAACTTAGCAATCCTGCAGTGTGGGACTTACAGGAGGTAATAGGAGGGGTAGTTGGCCCCCAAGGATGTCCTTGGGGGCTAACTACCCCTCCTGGTACCTCCAGTAAGTCCCACACAGTGGGATTGCTAAGAGGTCTTCAGAGGCCACGCCCCCTTTTCTCCACCACTCTACAAACACGCCTCCTGGCACACTACTGGTTGGAGGATAAAGTCCACTTTACTCCTGAGGCACTTTGGTGGCCAAGAAGCCCTCCTGGTACCTCCTGTAAGTCCTACACAGCAGAATTCCTGAGCGCTGGTCAGAGGCCCAGCCCCATTTCTCCACCACTCTGCAAACGCGACTACTAGTTAAAGAAGCATTTACAATGTAATAGGTCTCGCATTTGTGAGAGTTAGAGCTATTGGCGTTGTAAATGTAAACGTTTTTTACTAATGTTTTTTGGAGTGGAGTGGATGTACGTTGGGTGTAGTGAAATTATGTGGTATGTTGTGCAGTGAAATTATGTGGATAGAATGTATGTGGTATTTAGTGTATAGGAATTATGTAGAGTGGGATTATGTGTTATGGAGAGTAATTATGTGGTATAGTAGTCAGTGTTGTGGAGTGGTAACCTCAGGTTTAGTCTTCCTCGTTTCCATAGAAGCCAAATTATAAACTCAATGAGACAAAAAAAAAAGAAGGAACCACTGAGGAGCACTTCTGGACCTAGTCAGAGGTATGAGCAGGGCCACTAGAATTATGCGAATGTTTGGCTGCACCGATTTTCGCACAATTATGCACTTTCCGCATTTGCCACCTAATCCATCATCTTCTGCAGATTTGAAGAAAAAAAACCTTGTTTCTAGCTCAAATGGCTCAAACGTTACCAACAATGCAGCAACAAGTGTTACAGCGTGGTAGAAGGCCCTTTGCAAACCTGGAATGGTCACCTGTTACTTATTGCTAAATGTGGGTGTTAAATTGGTACTAATGTTGTGCAAACCACTCTTGCTTCTTTCTACGCCTCTCTTGCCTCTTTCTGCATTTCTCTTGCTTCTTTCTGCACCTTTCTTTCTTTTTCTGCACTTCTCTTGCCTCTTTCTGCACATCTCTTCCGCTTTCTGCACCCCCTTCTTTCTGCATCTCTCCTGCTTCTTTCTGCACCTCTCTTGCTTCTTTCTTCTGCACCCTCTTTCCTCTTTGCACCTCTCGCCTTTTTCTGCACCTCTCTTGCCTCTTTCTGCACCTCGCCTCTTTCTGCACCTCGCTTGCCTCTTTCTGCACCTCGCTTGCTTCTTTCTGCACTTACCTTGCTTCTTTCTGTACCTCTCTTTTTTCTTTCTGCACCCCTTTGTCCTCTTTCTTTACCTCTGTTGCTTCTTTCTGCACTTCTCTTGCTCCTTTCTGTACCTCTCTTGCTTCTTTCTGCACCCTCCTCCCTCTTTCTGCACCCCCTTGTCTTTCTGAACCCGTCTTCCCTCTTTCTGTACCTCTCTTGCCTGTTTCTGCACTTCTCTTGCCTCTCTGCACTGCTCTTGCCTCTTTCTGCATTTATGTTGCTTATTTCTGCACTTCTCTTGCCCCTTTCTGCATCCCTCTTGCCTCTTTCTGCATCCCTCTTGCCTCTTTCTGCATCCCTCTTGCCTCTTTCTGCATCCCTCTTGCCTCTTTCTGCACCTCTTTCCTCTTTCTGCACCTCTCTTTCCTCTTTCTGCACCTCTCTTGCCTCTTTCTGCAGTGCTCTTGCATCCTTCTGCACCACTGTTGCTTCTTTCTGCACTTCTCTTGCCTCTTTCTGCACCTCTCTTGCTTCTTTCTGCACCCTTCTTACCTCTTTCTGTACCCTTCTTGCCTCTTTCTGCACCTCTCTTGCTTCTTTCTGCACACTTCTTTCTGCACCCCTCTTGCCTCTTCTGCACCCTTCTTCCGTCTTTGTGCACATCTCGCCTCTTTCTGCACCCCTCTTGCTGCACCCCTCTTGCCTCTTTCTGCACTTCTCTTGCCTCTGTCTGCACCCCTCTTGCCTCTTTCTGCACCCCTCTTGCCTCTTTCTGCACCCCTCTTGCCTCTTTCTGCACCCCTGTTGCTTCTTTCTCCACTTATCTTGCTTCTGTCTGTACCTCTCTTGCTCCTTTCTGCACCCCTCTTGCCTCTTTCTGCACCTCTCCTGCCTCTTTCTGCACTTCTCCTGCCTCTTTCTGCACTTCTCTTGCCTCTTTCTGCACCCCTGTTGCCTCTTTCTACACCCCTCTTCCCTCTTTCTGCACCCCTCTCCCCTCTTTGTGCACCCCTCTCCCCTCTTTGTGCACCTCTCTTGTCTCTTTGTGCACCTCTCGTCTTTGTGCACCTCTCTTGCCTCTCTCTGCACTTCTGTTGCCTCTTTCTGCACCTCTGTTGCCTCTTTCTTCACTTTTCTTGCCTCTGCATTTCTCTTGCTTCTTTCTGCACCCCTCTTCCCTCTTTCTGCACCACTGTTGCTTCTTTCAGCACTTCTCTTGCTTCTTTCAGCACTTCTCTTGCCTCTTTCTGCACCCCTCTTGCCTCTTTCTGTACCTCTGTTGCTTCTTTCTGTACTTCTCTTGCTTCTTTTTGCACCTCTCTTGCTTATTTCTGCACCCCTCTTTCTGCACCTCTCTTGCCTCTTTCTGCACCTCTCTTGCCTCTTTCTGCACCCTGTTCCCTTTTTCTGTACCTCTCTTGCCTCTTTCTGCACTTCTCTTGCCTCTGTCTGCACCTCTCTAGCCTCTTTCTGTACCCCTGTTGCTTCTTTCTCCAATTATCTTGCTTCTTTCTGTACCTCTCTTGCTCCTTTCTGCACCCCTCTTGCCTCTTTCTGCACCCCTCTTGCCTCTTTCTGCACCCCTCTTGCCTCTTTCTGCACCTCTCCTGCCTCTTTCTGCACTTCTCTTGCCTCTTTCTGCACCCCTGTTGCCTCTTTCTACACCCCTCTTCCCTCTTTCTGCACCCCTCTTCCCTCTTTCTGCACCCCTCTTCCCTCTTTCTGCACCCCTCTTCCCTCTTTCTGCACCCCTCTCCCCTCTTTGTGCACCTCTCTTGTCTCTTTGTGCACCTCTCTTGTCTTTGTGCACCTCTCTTGCCTCTCTCTGCACTTCTGTTGCCTCTTTCTGCACCTCTGTTGCCTCTTTCTTCACTTTTCTTGCCTCTCTGCATTTCTCTTGCTTCTTTCGGCACCCCTCTTGCCTCTTTCTGCACCACTGTTGCTTCTTTCTGCACCTCTCTTGCCTCTCTCTGCACTTCTGTTGCCTCTTTCTGCACCTCTGTTGCCTCTTTCTTCACTTTTCTTGCCTCTGCATTTCTCTTGCCTCTTTCTGCACCCCTCTTGCCTCTTTCTGCACCTCTGTTGCTTCTTTCTGTACTTCTCTTGCTTATTTCTGCACCCCTCTTTCTGCACCTCTCTTGCCTCTTTCTGCACCTCTCTTGCCTCTTTCTGCACCCTGTTCCCTTTTTCTGTACCTCTCTTGCCTCTTTCTGCACCTCTTGTCTTTTTCATCACTTCTCTTGCTTCTTTGTGCACCTCTCTTGCTTCTTTGTGCACTTCTCTTGCCTCTTTCTGCACCTCTCTTGCCTGTTTCTGCACCTCTCCTGCCTCTTTCTGCACTTCTCTTGCCTATTTCTGCACCCCTGTTGCCTCTTTCTGCACCCCTGTTGCCTCTTTCTACACCCCTCTTCCTGCACCCCTCTCCCCTCTTTGTGCACCTCTCTTGTCTCTTTGTGCACCTCTCTTGTCTCTTTGTGCACCTCTCTTGTCTTTGTGCACCTCTCTTGCCTCTCTCTGCACCTCTGTTGCCTCCTTCTGCACCTCTGTTGCCTCTTTCTTCACTTTTCTTGCCTCTCTGCATTTCTGTTCATTCTTTCTGCACTTCTCTTGCCTCTTTCTGCACCACTGTTGCTTCTTTCTGCACTTCTCTTGCCTCTTTCTGCATTTCTGTTCATTCTTTCTGCACTTCTCTTGCCTCTTTCTGCACCACTGTTGCTTCTTTCAGCACTTCTGTTGCCTCTGTCTGCACCCCTCTTGCCTCTGTCTGCACCCCTCTTGCCTCTTTCTGCACCTCTCTTGCCTCTTTCTGCACCCCTGTTCCCTCTTTCTGCACCCCTGTTCCTTCTACAAGCACACTCATGCATACAGCCACTCTCACAATCACTCACTCTCACATATAGTCACTTATATCCTCCAACACTCACATATACTGTCTTTCACATATGTAGTTACTCACACATATACCACTGAGACATCCATTCACTCACCAACACAGCTATACACACACACACACACACACACACTCACTCACCCATACCCCTTGCGGATCCACTCATGAACCCATACACCCAGTGAATCACCCACTCATACATCCATGCAGGGAGTCACACCCCCCACCCACCCACCCACACAGACACTCAGGCACCCATACAGGTACTCAGACAAACAATTATTAACCCATATAGACAGTTATGTAGCTACTCACCAACCCATGCAGCCACTTACACACCAACTGACTGACTGATACAGACATTCACACAGATTAGTCATTCACCCATGCATTCACTAAGACACGTTTAATCGCTCACTTAAACAATCAGTCACGCACCCACTAAATCATCCATTCAGACACTCGTACACCCACTTTCTCCAATACACCTTAGCGTATATATATATATATATATATATATTGGGGCTGGATGAACTATGTGGGCAGTCATGTGTTTAATAGACATCGGGACCTGAGATGACACTAATCTCATTTAACCTAGTCACCCGTTATGATTTAAGGGCATACGCAGCAGTGACTTTGCCCACTGGGGCTGCATTTTGACTAGATTATTCGTATGAATTAGTCTTCACATGGACACTGTTCAACAAGGAGGAAATTATGGTACAAGTGTGACATAACGTAACGAGTTAGTCACAACACGGGAATTATGCTAATATAAGCAAACCGGACTTGAAACTTTATTGAGACACATTGGCGTAACTGGAACCAATGCGGTATGTCTGGCTTAATAATTCAAAATGTCTATGTATATTGATCCCACTCGTCAGTTTAAACTATATATATGAAGTTATTACCGAAGGGTGTAACGTGAGGGGCATCATGGAAAAGTAGTTTAATACCGAGTGAATGAACTCAATGAATATGGAAAGTCTGTTTGCTACATCTATTGTTTGTGCATGTCACATGTTTATTTAATCACTTCCGCACTGGCAGCAACTTTACTCGTGAACAAGAGGCGTGTGGCCTCGAAACGCGTAGGGTTGCCGGAGAAATAAAACAACCGCTTGCAAAACGATTGTGTTTGTGGCATGCTGTTTGGGAAAGTGGAACAGCGTTTTGGACTGAGTAATAGGGGCTCGCTACCCCGCCAGGGAACACCACCTTCAAGAGGACCGGGTAAGGCGAACGCGCTTGTGCCTTGCGGTGGGATATATATATATATATATATATATAACATTCTTAAACCTTTTTAGAAACACTCAGTCACTGGATGGTGTCATCAGTGATGTCATTTGAGATGTCAGTGATGTCATCAGTGATGTCACTGACCATTTCATGAGTGGTGTAATATGTTACGTCATCCGCAGTGCATGCGAGGGCGCGAGTTATAGCTAGCTCAGCTAACTATAACGGCTGGATTTCTCTAGTTTTGTACGAGTGAGATGTCAGCCTAACTATAACGTCCCTGAAACCTGTGGGTTTTTTCAGTGATTTCTAAGGTTTTTTAAATGCTAATCCTTAACTATAACATCCCTGAAACTTGTGGTTTTTTCAGTGAATATATATATATTCTGTGTTACTATTATTATTTTTCAGTTAATTTTATAAGCACATACTTCAGTTTAGACATGAAGTTTAGTGCCACAGTAAGATTGAGAGCATTGAGAATTGCGTACGTTTTTTAGTACTTTCTTAAGTCCATGCCTGCAGGAAGTGACTCTGTGACATTACAGATCTCAGAAATTAGCTGTACAAAGAGGTCCTGTACTTGACCTTCTGTTGCTCTTAGAAGAGGTGCAGAAGTCCCTAATCTCTGGTGCCTCTTCTTATTGTTCCCCAACATTGCGGTAATGCAGTCCTGTACCATAAATCTTTGACCCTGACCTTTACTCTCTTCTATACTACAGCACAAGACCATTCCAAGTCATCTTCTGCCTGCATGGTGGTTTATTGTCGATGGGTCTTTTTCTGAGTGCACAGAAAAAATTAATAAATAGTTTATTAGTGGGAGTAAATTATAAACATTTTACATTTCTTTAGTTAAAGCTACTATAGAACATGTTTCGATACACTATCAGAAGTTAAAAAAATCATACATTATATGTACTGAGTTTACACGTTCTTTGTCTTAAATCTAGTTCTTCTTTGTCAGCATTATTGTGTAGGTGATGCCATTTTAGGTCTGCTTTGAAAACTGAAGCCACTTGAACAACTTTTCTCTTTTCAATATAACAAATTAACATTTCATTTATTATGAGCTTACTCATAGCCCAAACCCTTTAACATTTTGATTTGTTAATGGTAAACCCCAAATTGATGGCAAAGATCGGTCAAAGTTTGCCCTTCTAACATGATCTTTAGAAAGTCCTTACTGAACATTACAATATTCGTTGGTTCACACATGAGGTACAATTACATCTCTAAGATTTCCAATTGTATTTTGTTTTTTTTAGTATTTTTGCATTTACAACCACACCAACAATGAACTCACCCCTGTATTGTGTACAATTTGCATACAGTTGACCGGTTTTCCGAGGTCAAGCTCAGTGAGGCATTGCAAATCTCCAGAAAACAACATTAAAGAAAGTAGCCCTATTCTCTGACGAGGACTCCACCTTCCCCCGTCTCCATTATTCCTCTGGCTGAATCAATCAATTACATTTATACAGCGCACAACTGCTGCCGAAGAAACTTCCCAGCACTAGCAGAGAAGCTAAACTGTGAACAAGAAAGGGCAAATTGATGATAAATCTCATCAAAAACAAAAGTTTTAAACTTCTTTTTGAAGATCAGCTCAGAAGGAGCCAGGCGTTAGCTGATAGGAAGCGAGTTCCAAAGACTGGCTTTGAGAAGTGCGAAAGATCTTGCACCTTTTCTGTTTCCAAAAATTTTTAGAACTTGAAGCAGCCTAAGATTATTCGATCTTAAGTCCTAAAGTGCTGGTAAGTCTGACGTCTTTTCCTTAATTAGGGGGGACCTCGACAAGCTGAGGCTCTAAATGCAAAGGTAAGTGCCCTAAATTTAATACATTTGGCTATTGGCAGCCAATGAAGGTGCTTCAAATGAGGCAAGATTGTCAACGTGAAATTTTCAAAATCAATCTTGTTGCAGCATTGTGTACAATCTATTAGCATAGTCTAGTTTGGACATTACACTCGTCTGAACGATGGTTTTCATGTGTTTTTCCGGAACCAAGTTTAACATTTCTTTAAGCTTAGCGAAATACACAGCAGAAATGTGTTGATTTTGGGTTAAAAATGTAAGTTTGGAGTCCAGTAGTATTCCCAGATTTCTAGTCGTGGAAGCAGGGGTTGGAGGAGGACTAAGTTCATCTGGCCACCAGTTTTTTGGGACAGGTAAACATTTCTCCCCAAAAAAACAGAATATCAGTTTAAGAAAGTTTGAGCTCATCCGCCCTGCTACTCCATGCAGGCATTGAATAAAGGTTAAAAGAGCATCATCGTTATGTTCCTGAAAAGACATGAGAAGCTGGGTGTCATCTGTATATGAAATTACCTGAAAGCCCCTCGATTCGATAAGCTTGGCCAACGACTCCTGAGATAGATTAAACAGGGTAGGGCTCATAGCTGTGCCCTCCGGAACCCTATATACAAGTGGTTTTGGGGTGGATGTAAATAGGGGAATGTGCACTATCTGTGATCTGCCGTCGAGAAAGGACTTTAGCCATGCAAACACCTTGCCTTGAATACCATCCAATCTGATCCTATCCACAAGGACTGAATGCAAAAAAGTCTCAAAGGCGGCTGATATAGCGAGCTGGATCACCATTACAGGCCGGCACTGATCAAGGTATTCTTTGATTATTTCAGTAACTTCCAACAACGCAGATTCAGTACTGAAACTCGGGCGGAAGCCAGATTGAAAATCATGCAGCAAGTTATTAGATTCCAAAAAATGGGTTAACTGCCTATTGACCAATTTCTCCAGAATCTTTGCTGCAGAATGTAAAAGTGAAATTGGCCCATAGTTGCTTAATGTTACTGGATCGGTCTATGGCTTCTTTAGTGGAGGAAGCAGAAACTGCTGTTTCCAACAGCAGGGAAAGAGCTGCAATTCCAGGGAGTTATTCTAGTCTGAATTCCTAGTATTACATACAGATCCTCCTCCTCATGGACCCCCCCCCCCCCCTCCAATTGCATTTCTTGTTCACTGGCTTAGGGCCTAATTATGACTATGGTGGTGTGACGGACTGCCGTAGCCATGGTGGCAGTGCGGGCACAGCCGCACCGGCGGTCCGACAGCCCTATTACAAGTTGGGCGGTCGGACCGCCATGGGACAGCAGTGCTGTGGCGATCTTGAGGCTGCAATATGCTTGGCAGTGCCGCTGTGGCACTCCCAAGCATATTATGAGTTTCCTCTCCGCCACGGTGTTCCAACTGTGGCAGGGAGGAAACAAAGGGGGCCCTTTGGCCCTCTGCTGCCACAGGGCCATGGGGTGCATGCAGGGGGGGGCTCATGTTGTGCCCCCCTGTGTGCATGCACGCCAGTTCCTGCACAGCATGGACTGCAACAGTCCATGCCGTGCAGGAACTGCCTTTGACGCTCCCATTCTGGTGCCTTTTTCATAGGCACCGCCAAAGAACCGCCCGCCAGAGACTAAAAAGTTATCTGGTGGCTGGTGTCTGTATGGCCTTTGCGGTCTTGGAGCGGGGCGGCGGCATGGCGGCCCCACTTCAAGACCGCCAACGCCATAATTAGGCCCTTAGTCACCATTCTAGAGGAGATCTTTTATTGCTCCCATAATCAAAGAATTGTTAATTTTTTTTGTACTTCCCATTTAATTATTTCTCTTCTAATATTTGCGTTAGAGACTAATTCCAAATATCTCTTAAACCCTTTTCTTTTATACAAGTTGAGACGTGACTTCTGTAACACAACTTTACAGTACAGTACCATGTTCAATAGATTTTTTTGTAGCACATTTACTTTGCCTTGCTTCAGGTTTCTACTCCAGATTTTGCTTAATTTGTTGCCTTACACAATGCTATGATATCCTCTAATGTAAAGACACTTCCTTCACCCCATCCTTTTTTTTCTTTTAGATTGATATTGGTCACATTTTCATGATTGCTTTCTCTTTAAGTGCATGTAATGCAAAAGTACACATTTTGTATTCTACTGCATACCCACTACACTTTGTAAATTTTACTTTTCCTGGCCAAGTGGGCACCTTAGTGTTCTTTACTGGACCGAAATTTGTATTCACAGATTATTTGAGGAAATACCTGTTGCTGTAATATAGTTTTAAAGGGTTTCACTGTATTTTATCATATATTTTGTTGTTGCATCAACCCTGTATGGACAACTGTGCTTTATCAGCTGTCCATATTTTATATTTAGTTAATTTGAAGATGGTCTTGCCCAAATACTTATAAGCAAAAACATGTACAAGTGTACATTTATCAATACAGTTCTGTTATGCAAAAAAACTTTCAAAGACAATACCTTCTGTATTTTTCTTGTTTATCTGGAGACGAATCGATTCTGTTGATGCTGTAATCTGCAAGGCGATATATTTTACTATGTCTCACCTGAAGTAAGAAAATTTCATAGAATCTTGCTCTTCCTGGGAAAATAAAAATGAAATTGTGGTGTGTCTGAAACAAATACTTTATAATGGAGTGGGTCCATGAGATAGCCTTGCTGTACTCCATTAGACGTTTTGTTGTTTTAGAGTCATTTTATCCACAGGCCTGTCCGAGCCTCATCGGGATATGGTGAATATAACACAATTTTACACCACAGAGTAGGCCTGGCTGAATAGTTCAGACTCATTTTCAATCATTAACACTTGCAAGTTAATGCGAGTTGAAGGGGAGCAAGGCATACATTTATTTATTGTCCTCCACTGTGTTGAAAGCGCCAATTCGAGATGTTACAGATGGGTGCTAACAAATGGCTTCAAGCACCCCTTTATTATCAACACTGATGTCTACAAAACATTGAAGATGTTGCACACACACAGCAAGTTCACATATTTTATTTCTAATCCGTAAAAAGGCACTAGTCAAAGGCCACACATATTGTATTGCACTAAATTTTTATCAAGATTTGATTAATGGGGCGATTCCTCAGTGCTATAAGAGTTTGAAGATGTGTTTTGATATAGGAGAGGCTACCTCCCTTCCTCCTCATCAGCCATGCAATTTCCGTATCGACTTACAGCCTGGTGCTCAAATCCTGTGTAGTCATAAATTCGCTTCGACCCAAAAGGAAAACATACACCTATAACAGTACCTTGATGAAATGCTGAAAGTCGGATTCATTAGACCATCTCGGTCTCCCGCTTAACCCCCTTTTTTCTTGTCCTCAAAAATGGAGAGAAACTTAAGGCCTGTATCGATTACAGGGCTTTGAATTGAATAACGATCAAAAATCGATGCCCCCATCTCTAATTTCGATTCTTTTGGAACAAGTAAACCGCGCCAAGATTTTTAATAAACTTGATCTGCAGGGCGCCTGCCACTTGGTAGGAGTCTGTGAGGGACATGAGTGGAAGACGTACTTTCGCACCAAATATGGCCTCTACAAGTACCTAGTCATGCCCTTCGGACTATGTAATGCACCGTAGCCTTCCAGTACTTTATAAACTAAGTGCTGTGAGATTTTTGGGATTCTTTTGTGGTTATATAGATGACATTGTCATCTGTTCCGATTCCTACACAGAGCACCTCCAACATGTTAAAAAGGTGCTTCAGAGGTTACATGAAAACAGTCTGTATGCAAAACTAGAAAAGTGCACTTTTCATGTACGAGAGGATGAGTTTCTAGGCTACATTTTATCACTGGGTGTGATAGACATGGATGCCAAAAAGGTCACGGCCATTGTGCAGGGGAAATTTCCTCAAACTGTCAAGGAGATACCAAGTTTTCAGGGGTACGCAAACTTTTATTGGTGGTTTATAGATAATTTTTCCACTCCGGTGACTCCCATCACAAAATTGCTGCGAAGGGAGTGAAATTTCAGTGGGGACAGGAAGCCGAACAAGCTTTTTGCCCAATTGAAAGAACTTTTTATTTAGGCCCCCATTTTATGACACTCGGACCCTACCCAACCGTACATCATTGAAGCCGATGCCTCCCATGTACTGTAAGAGGGTGCTTTCACAGAGAGATCCCAAGTCAGGAACGTTGCCATCTGTGGCCTATTTTCCACTCAAGTTGAATCCGGCAGAAGTGAATTATTCAGTGGAAGACCTCGAGTTATTAGCTATTAAAAAAGTTTTGAGGAGTGGAGGCACTACGTCCTAGGAAGTCTATACACTGTCACCATTCGCATAGGAATCTGAAATTACTGAAGTCGGCTTGAGCCTTGTCCACTTGTCAGTTACGGTGGGCATTATTCTTTAGCAACTACATCTTTATTATTCAATTCCAGCCTGATGGTCGACATGGAAAAGAAGATACCCTCTCAGACTGTGGCCATGACATGTCCGAAAATACTAGTGAAGCCCCTTACATCATTCCTTCAGATAACTTCCAGAGAGCACTCATTTCCAGTTATGATCTTAGGACCCAAGTGTTGCTGGAACAAGAAACCAGTGAGACATTACAAATAGCACAGACACATCAGGGAAAAAAGATGCACAACTTAATGTATGTAAAAATGTTTTATTTCTTCCTACCTAGCAACTTCACACACAAGCCCTGAAGTGATGTCACTCCAGTACGATGGCAGGACATCCAGGGCAGAAGAAAACCTTGGACTTTGGTCTGCAATACTTTTGGTGGCCATCCAGTTCCACGGACACAAAAATATTCGTACAAAATTGTACCATTTGCACCCAGTGCAAAAGCTTTCATCAAGCTCCTACCGGTTTTGTTAATCCCATAGCCCACTTCACCTAAACTTTGGCATAGAGTCCCCATGGACTTCATGGTGGATTTACCCAAAACATGGATACACCACAGTCTTAATTACAGTGGACCATTTGATCAAAATGGCCCATTTCACCCCCATGAAGGCCTTGCCTATATCCAATAAATTACCCATTAACTTCCTTCAAGCAGTGGTCTGTCTTCACAGACTTCCCTCAGTTCTTATCTCTGACAGAGGTTCGCAATTTATTTCAAAATTCTGGAAGACTCTTTGTGGTCTTATGGAAATGGATGTCCAACTATCCTCCAGTCACCATCCCCGGACAGATTCTCAGACTGAAATGGTAAACCAATGTATGGAGCTATACTTACGCTGCCAATTGTTGCAATCTGATTCAGATTGGGCTGACTGTTTACGGGCAGCTCAATTTGCTTACAATAACTCTGTAAATGTTTAATTTATTCTATTGTAATCTTGCAGTTCAGTGTTGCAGAATGTGTTAATGACCTCAATGATGCACTGGGTGAGAAAATGATCTAGCAGGTAGCTGGTAACATGGGGGCAGAGTGAAGCGGTGAGGACATGAGTAAGATTCAACTCCACAAAGTCTGCCTTTCAAATTACTTTCACAGTATGCTACACAACTTCTAAGGTCCCTCAGAGGGTTATACTGTCTGACTGGAGAAAGGAATTCTAAAAAGCTAGAAGGGCTAGAGTCTTTGTGGTGAGTAACTTGCACTTTTTTAAACTCTGTAACATGTTGACGTAATGTTCATATTTTCTGCTTGTGTAATCTCATTGCATTTCATATACTCATTTCACAATTTTTTTATTTATAAATGGATGCTGCATTAAGTATGGTTTGCACATGTATATTGTATAACATTTGCTTATAATTCAATACGTCATCAATTATTCATATATGTATTAACATGATGTATAATGCTTTATAGAATTAAGTGGTGGTGCAACAAGATTAATATGTTTACTTCTTGCATTTTACATCATTTGATGTGCTGCCTAGCCCGTTTCAAAATAATTTTAAAAAGTGCTTTTTTTATGGGTGCTGACAAATTCAAGGCAGAGAGGAAGATCTTCTGCTTTGAGGGAGACTCCGTTGGATCAAGCATAGTAGTAAACCCCTTCCTTGAAGGCAACAGGCAGGCATCTCGGAGCCAGCTTGGCTTTATCGGCCTGCTGGGTATGGCAGAATGTCCTGAACAGAGAGACCTAGAACTACCTTCTCAATACAGAACAAACACCTCGGTTGTTCTGCCAAGTTATGCGGGTTTCAGGCCACCTTAGAAACCCATACATGCCCTTTTGATGCTAAGACATCACAGCTGAAGGCAAAAAGGGAGGGGCTGGAGAACAGAGATTGGTTCCATCTTTCTATGCAAGGAAATTCAGGAATACTGTTAGTGTGTTGTACTTATTCTTAATTTTTTGTTTATTATTTTTGTTCACTACTACTAGTTTGTTAATTGTTTTTTAGTAACAACTACACATATTTTGTGCACTTGAATAGGACGCCGATTTTAATAAAATCCTAAAATATATTCCTAATGTGTATACTTGAGCGTGTCTTTTCATGATGAAAAAAGATTTTGAACCCATTAACAACAAATAATCCTGTGAGTCTCACAAGGCTGATCGTTTCCCAGAATACCCCGTCCTTATGTAAGGCACTGGTGATTTGTGGGTTGCAGTCCACCAGGTTTGCGGTCTAAAGCTGGTAAGTTGGCATTGAGCATTCACTTTTGCCAGAGGATCTAGAAAACGTAATTGTGGGCGATATTTTATATGAAAAGTACAAAAAACGTATCTACGTTAACCGTCTCAGTCGTCTCTACCTATTGTATGTGAAACTGTGTTTATACTGTGCATGTCACTCATTAATTTATCATATTTGAGTAGTCCAAGATTCTGCAGTCATTTAAAGCAATGCTTTTAAACTGATTTCAGAAGCCCTGAAACAGAACAACCAAACGATGAAGGACCGTTATGAAGAACTTTCCACTTGGAGAGAGAAGCAAAAGTCAGAACGGGAATTTTATGAGCTCAAATTTAAAGAAGCGAAACGGAGCTTGATAGAAGTCAGTAGTGCGTATGAAAAGTTAAAGAAGGATCACGAACAACAGGAACGACCAAGTCGGGTAGATACTACTATTTACCCTATTTTTATGTGTTTGACATGTTTTTTTGTAAACCTGGTGGTTGACCCTTTGAGTTGAACACACAAGGTGCCTTTCTTAAAAGTAATTAAATGTTTGTGCTTTGTTGTCCATTCTACTGCTTTTCTGCAGTGTGCACCCTGAATATCTTCACCAGCATATTGATTGGACACAATATAGATGACAAAATAAAATATCAACAGGTAAGAAAGTCTAGATTTTCTCTACCTAACTCCACATATATGTACCTTGGTGATGTATATCTTCAGGGTACATAGATGTGGAGTTAGGAATACAAAATCTATGCTTCCCTATTTGCACCTTTCAATATTTTGTCCCTTAATAGTATGTCCTCAATATTCTTGTACAATGATATTCTGGAGGTTGATATTCAGTAGTAAAACCTTTTCTGCTACTTTTATTGCAGTGCACTAGCATGCAAGCTCCCTACACATGAAGTAACATTCAAACATTAAACTTTAGCTGGCTTATTGGGTCAAGGTAAAATAAGCATTTACAGATCGGTTCACAGTGGAATGTTTAAACTGTGCATTGGTACCTCTACTTTTGCCTTCATTTTTTAAAAGACCTTTTATGCAACTGGTATCTCAAAAAATCTAAAGTACCACATAAACAAGTCAGTTGCCTGCTAATTCTTACACAAAGTAGCTCTAGTGAGTTTGAGAGCTAATATTATTTGGGTGATTAAACTGGTTACATGATAACCAAAAACAGTAGTACGATCAATGTGAATTCAATTATTTTACTTTAAACAGCTTCAACGTATACAGTCACAAAACAGTATATAATGGAAAAGTCTTGTTGATTTATTATTATCAACATTTAATCGGGAAAGAAACATAATTTGTAAGACCTTCCTCCTATAGTAGTTTCCTTTACTTTTTAATTCTTGAGCTTGTGTTTGCTAGAACTGCATTTTTGAGGGAACGCTCCTGCTCTGGGCCTCAACTCTCTTCAACATATTTCCTTTTGCTCATACGTTTGTGCGAGACACAGTAGAACAGAATTAGCAAGCACCTTATTGTGCCACACCTCCTTGAGCCTCAATGGCTTCCTCTGTCAATTGCTTAATTTATACTGTATTCATGCCATGTATATATCTCGCCCCTTGCCCCAGAAGTAGGCCCAATGATTCAAAAAGCAAAGTCGTTCTGACAAAGGTACCCAAACTGCAGTCTAATGCCACGTTTGAATCTGAAGATTCTCTTATAAATAAAACTATCCATTGGATCAGGCATACTAGAGTCTGTCACTCGGTTATTCGAGAAGACATCCTCCGTGCCCAAAGGAGCTCCCTCAAGAACTCAGCTTTTGATGTGATAGAACTTACACTAAAAGATGCTAGGATGGTAGATGATTTAGTGGCCCTAGATATTAGGACAAACCCCTCAAACAATTCATCCATCAGATTTAAGTATTGCAGGCCAGGAGCTGATGCACTACAGGGTTTCAAACTAAGGCAGGGGTCCTTATCCCTATTGCAAGATGTGAACTGACTCAGGAACACTACCAGCTTCTCACTTCCTACCCCTGCACCGCTTTATGCAAAATACAGTAGCATATGCACAGCAAGGCCAGATAATATTACCCAAATCCAACCATTTAGTAGCAGCTTAAGGGATGAATTTAACTCGAATATTTTAGTGTGTGGCCAAACAGGGAAACTAAAAGTTTCTTTGCATCCCCTGCCAGACCATATAGTTTATGAAAGTAGTTTAATTCCTAAACCCTTGGGAGATAGCTACGCTTCTGAACCGTCCATTATTAATTTGTATCCGGCAGCAAAAACTGATGTACTATCTAATAATACCACTAGCACAGTCAAGGTCGCGCTCTTGTTGCAACCAAATTCCTCCACCCGACTGGCTTATTCGATTAGTGACAATATGTCGCTATGCAACGCAGATACCCACGGATGTCTGCCCACACTTAATAATGAGGCAAAAAATAGACTAACCCTAATTTCTTGGAACTTGGCAGGGATCCATCTAAAGCTCCAAGACCCTGAATGGTTTTCTTATATAGGCAAAAACGATATCTGCATTTTCCAGGAGACCTGGGCTGTGGATAGAGTACACATAAACTGTTATACCACATATAATGTGGAAGCTAATGCACCCAAAACAACGGGCAGAGCCAGTGGGGGGGCAGATAATCTTTGTGAGGAATACTCTAGCCTGCAAGTATAAGCAATTAACATTAAAATCTCAAGATATTCTGGAGATTCAGCTTGCTTTTCCGACGGGCCTAAACTTGACTCTGTTCAATGTCTATGCTAGTTCCGAACCCTACAGCAGCGAATCTCCAGTACTATCGTTGCTAGACGACCTGGTAGGAGTATATCAAACCAACTCTAAAATCATAGTTGCCGGGGACTTCAACGCTTCTTTTGAGGCCTCTCCACTACTAAGCACCTTACTTGAGGAAGAGGACGAGACGTGAGGTATACCTAATTTGGCAGCTAGTAATCGTTGCCATCGTCTAACGTCTGTTTTCCTGCAGATTGCTTCATTGATCACAGGAAGAAGCTTGAGGGCATGTAACGGTCGGACCGTATCTGACTTAAACAAGCAGGCCACTTTCAAACAGGGTGCCAGTACCAGCGTTATCGATTACATTCTAGTTGACGTAAGAATCTGGTCTCTAGTGGAGGATATGACAATCGCCCAGAGGTTTGACAGCGATCACAACCCTTTGTTGTTAAAAATGACGGGCACTGCCTTGGGCAGGAATCCACCCAGTTGTACTTCTAGAGTAGAAGAGCCTCTCGTAACTAACAATCGCAGAAGAGTCACCTGGCCTAAAGTCCTAGCAGATCAGGACTTATACACCAGGAGCTATGAGCTATTCACACATTTTCTGTCTGGCTTGAGCAGTAGTTTGGACTGTGCACACTCTTTTGGATTAATTCCCATACTATCGGTGCACAGGGAATTCTACAAAGCCCTTCAAACTGTTTTTACTAAAAATAGCTCTGGCAGAAGGCCCGCTGGTATAATGGATAACAAATGGTTCAACAGTGAATGTAAGCTAGCAAAGGGGGCACTACAACTAGCAGTCAAGGAGCATAGCCAGTCTGGCACGCAAAAGATACAAAGCTGCACTGATTACCTTGGGATAAGATTGAGTGACTCACTTAGCTGGGAACAGCAATTAGACAAGAGTTATCTTATCCTATGTCGCAGGTCCAAATCAATACTGAGATTCCACAAACAGTCATATACTCAAACTTTAACTCCAGTGCTGGAAGTCTACTGTGCTAAAGCTCAGAGTGGAGCTCTGTATGGAGCAGAGATATGGGGCCACATTAATGTAAACAAACTAACGATCTGTGAAAATATCTTTGTCAGATCACTTATTTCGGTACCCACTACCACCCCATTGATTCCTCTGTTTTGTGACCTAGGGATGAAGAGAATAGATGACATGGCCTCACTGAAACCCCTACGCATGTGTACAACACCTCAGCTCTCTGACTACTGTAATTTTATGAGGGAGGTATTGATGACCAGTGGTGCCAAAAAATACTGTGGTTCAAACATATCGCAGTTTGGTGTAAATCGATGAATATGTTGGAACTATGGGAATACCCAGAGAAGGAAACTAGAGGTGATCTATCAAGATTGAAAGCCAGGTATTGGGCGGTTGTGGGGGAGCGCTATGCTACTAGATCAGCAAATGGCCATCTAACAACGCAATATTTAAATGTTAAGCCATGCCCGAGATTTGAACCTTTCCTGGACCAAATCACACCTCCACTTACTAAAAGTTTATATGTTAGATTCAGATATGGCAACCTGCTCCTAAAGTTTCCCAGCAATCAGGCTGCTGGGTTATCACCAGACCTATGCCCTGCCTGCGTTAGAGCAAAAGAGACTGAAGAACATATACTTTTCTTTAGTGTCAAATACCAACTGATTCGTAGGAGGTGGATAAGACCGATCTGCTTAAATCTGGGAGCCAGGCAATGTCAGGTTGCATACAGAATCTTAAAAACGGACACATCTGGGCCAATAGTTTTTGCCGTTAGTCGCTTTTTATTCTCCTTTTGGATTAACCAACAGAAGTTTTTATCCTAGGATGCATTGACTGTTAGTACCAGAAAACAATGTTTTGTTTTTACTGTGATATGTTGGTTAATGGAACTAATGTATTGTGTACTGTATACAAGCTTCTTTTTAATACCTTTGCATGTGGCGTAGCTTTTCAACTGGAAGGTTGTCAATCTGAAGCTCGCCTTTTTTATGTTTTTTAATGTAATGTTTTTACTCCTGCCATTTTTATTGCATATTTTGAATGTAGCCTCTGAAACTTATTCTTTTGTTTCGGACTGTAAATTTATGGATTTTTTATCTTTGTACACTTTGATGGTTTAAAACAAAACAACTGAATAAAGTTATTTTCATAATCCTAATCATATCTGGTGTTTGCAAACACAGTTGCAAATTTGTTGAGAGCAAATTAAGATCTTTTTTTTTTTTTTTTAACATCTTTCCGCTCGCTATTGGGCCATTTTCTTTTTTCATTTAATTTCTCTACACTTTTAAAAAAAAACTTATTCAGTAATCCCCTGCTTGAACAGATTCTCTGTTCTTTGCTAATAACCTTTGTATAACTTCCAGAATTCTATTTTTGGTGTATTTGATTTGTGAAAGTGTAGCTTGTTTCTTCATTAGACATTTCATAGATAGGCTGATGATGCCCAGGCTGTTTCAGGTCTTGCCTACTAGACAGTTTGCGCTGTCTGTTTCAAGACGTATTGTTAACTTACAGTGGGCTAAAACCTCACTCATTGCGTACCATTGGTCGGCTATATTGTCATTCTCAAATCAAATCAAATCGGTCGCTATTTGTATAGCGCGGCTCATCACCCCGGGGGATCTCCAGGCGCTGGGAACGGAGAGCCTTAGTCGAAGAGCCAAGTATTGAGTCCTTTTCTGATGTCGACCAGTGAGGGGGGAGGTTTGGAGGTGGAGTAGGAGGTCGTTCTAGGATTTTTTAATTTTTTATTATTATTTCTTTATTGGCATTTAAGGAACTTACATTATTTAATTTACATACATCGTACATCTGTATGCAATTATTACAACTACTAGTACAGTCTGCTTACATTGTTAAACAACATTACAGTAGGCACATATCCGTTCCGCTACGCCACCTTGTTTCCTGCATCTAGGATAACTATACAAGTACCAACTACCCAGATCCCACCCCCTCCCAACCTCCTATTGCCCACAACTTTTCAGCGTCACCTTCCCTTTACAATGCCTTATGTCCGTTTAGGTCTTGGCATTCACTATATTGATTCCTTAATGTCTAATGAGATACAATGCGTCATTGTCCGTCCTGTGGGGGATTGCGTATAGGGGATGCTATCGCCGGAGTTTGTAAGTCCTTTACATCTGCCAGCATGGTCGCCCACGCCCGCAAATCGTCCTCCAGTTTCTCATCACGTCTCACTCTCTTCATTCTTACCGCTTCCCCCGCTGCCCATTCACCCAAATCTTTCAACCACGACTCAATCTTCGGGGGAGTAGTGCCCATCCATGATATAGCAATTCGCCGTTTGGCTAATGCTAACCCAAGCATTACAAACCTCCTACTTAGTTTCTTTTGCTTTGGAGCAGGCAGGAGACCCAGCAGCACCTCCCGTATACCTTTGGGCACGGACCATCCCGTCGCCTCCTTTATTTTTTCCAATATTGAAGTCCAATACTGAGACAGCATCGGGCATGTCCAAACCATATGAATAAAATCCGAGTCAACAGCCTCGCATCTAGGGCAGCTATCAGATCTGGTCAGAAAGATTCTGCTAAGTGTTTTTGGTGTGAGGTATGCCTGGTGTATGAAGTTATATTGGACTAGTTTAAACCTAACATTCGAATTTATAGCTTTTACCCCTTTGTGTACTTTAATCCAGTCTTTTTCGGACAAGGGCTCCCCAAGTGTCTCCTCCCACCTACCCTGGACCGGTAGGGGTGCATTAGTCAGATCCTCTCGCAACGCTCTATACAGGTGCGTGATGAAGCGTCTCCCCTGCACCATATATAACATAACCTGTAACACCCTGGTTTCCGTAGGTTCATCTGGGGTGAAAGTCCATATCTCTCTTGCTACTTGATTAATCTTTCCATATTGAAGAAATTGTCCTGTTCCCAACTCAAACATGGACTCCGCATCTTCCCTAGTAATGAATTGTTTGTTGTGGAAAAGATCCCCCATCGTCAGACACCCGCCCTCCTTCCATCTTCGGATCGACATTGAGGCCTCTATTTTGGCAAATGGTTGTACCACCCAGAGGGGCATATCTGGGGCGTAAGGGGTGTGTCTCACAACTTTAACGACTCGTTCCCATATCCGTGCCACATGACGGACTATGTATGGGACGGTCCATGGAGTGCCCGCCCCCAACATCAATAGTGCTGCCAATGAGTGTCCTCCATATGTGCCTGCCAGTAATCTTTTCTCCCAGTTGTCATTCTTGTCCAGCCAATGAATTGCATGCTGGAGCTGGGATGCCATGTAATATAGTTCTAAGTGTGGGACTTCCAATCCACCTTTCTGCCATGTTCTCTGTAATGTCTCAAGACTCACTCTTTTCCTTTTGGACCCCCATAATAATTCTATTAACAATGCGTTCAGGGTATTAAATAAAAAAATTGCGCCAACACCTCATATAGGGAGTGCTGTAAGGCATACAGACATCGAGGAAGTATTATCATTTTAATAATTGTAATTCTGCCCATGTGGGACAGCGGTAGCTGTTGCCAAAAACGAATTGAACCTTTTTATTCCTTCGATCACCTGCCCTATATTAAGAGCCAAATATCTTGCGGGGTCATTGACCAGTCTGATCCCCAGATACTTCGGATCAGAGTTTACCCACAGAAGTCACACCTCCTGAAGGGCCCCCCCAACCGTCTTGCCAAACATCCCACCGGCAGCAATCTGGACTTATTAGGATTCGTCTTCAAACCTGAAACCTCCCCGAATTGGGACAGTACATCCAGCAATGTCGGGATTGCCTGGGCTGGTTGACGCAGATATACTAGAGTGTCGTCCGCGTACATAGACACCACGTGGTTTGTGTCTCCTAGTCGTATCCCCCATGCCTCCAGTCGCCGACGCAAGGTCTCCGCCAGCGGTTCCATAGCTGCCGCAAACAATAGAGGTGACAAGGGGCACCCCTGTCTGGTACCCCGTTGTAGTTCAAATGCTCGGTAGATCAATCCCCCTTGGCGCATCCTAGCTCGTGGGGCTGTATAAATTAGTTGGAGCCAACTTAAGAACTTTGGACCCAGTCCCATTGCCCTCAATGTTGCCCAGACGTACCCCCAGTCCACAGAATCAAATGCTTGTTCGATATCAAGCAGCGCTACCGCATATTCCTCCTGTTCAATTCTAGGGGAGTGCCACACCAAGGCCAATCTCCTGAGATTATTTGCAGTGCTACGTTTGGGGATAAATCCCGATTGATCGGGGTCGATCAAAAAAGACATATGGGATAAAAGGCGTTGTGCTATCACTCCACTCAGAATTTTCATATCTATATTGAGAAGCGAGATCGGTCTATATGACTTCGCCAAGTGGGGGTCCCTATTGGGCTTGGGGATCATGATGACCACAGCCTCTCTCATACTTTCTGGCAAAATCCGTTGTTGCAGGGCTTCGTTGTATACCTCCAACAGGTGGTCAACCAGAAGGGGAGCATATGTTTTATGAAATTCGGACGGCAACCCGTCCGAGCCCTGACTTTTGGCAGGCTTCAACCTTTGAATCGCACTCAGCATTTCCTCCCTAGTGATTGGCTCTTCTAGTTCGTCTCCCGCTTCTTCGTCCAGGCATGGCAGTTCCACCCTCGTGAGGAACTCATTTATTCTCTCCAATGGAGGAGAGACCCCAGAGGCATATACCTTTTCCATATGTGCAGTTAGCACCTCCAAAATTACTGCCTGATTGTAAACCGTATTCCCTCGTGGATCCAGCAATTGACCCACAGGGAGAGTAGGCCTCTCGTTTTTCAAGAGTTTCGCGAGCAATGCCCCCGACCTGTCTCCCTCCATGTGGAGTCGCTGCCTATATGCCACTCGATTATATTTACCTAGGCGCTCAAGGGATTCCATCAGGACCCTACGGGTCTCACTCCACTCCACTATACGTTGGGGATGTGCATGGAGCAGGGGCTCTAGCCTCTGTAATTCTCTTTCCTGTAGTTTCACATCCCTTTCCAGCTGCTGCCTCACTCCATAGGAAGTCTTAATACACAGGCCCCTCACTACCACCTTCATCGCCTCCCACTCCATAGCCCTCTTGGCCACCGTCCCCCAGTTTTCCCTAAAATAATTAGTAAGCCCCTCCTCTAATGTCTTGGCAAATGGCGGGTCCGATAGTGCTTCCACCTGCAGCCTCCATGTCGGTATTGCCGGTCGTGGTCGTCTTAAATCCAACGTAAGGAGCCCTGGGGAATGATCCGAAATATATCTGGGCAAGTATGAGATGTCTTGTACCTCCGTGAGTATCTCATCAGTTAAAAAACACTGATCTATTCGACTATGTGTGTTGGAAGCGGGCGTATAACAGGAGAAAGCCCTCCCCAGGGGATTTCTATCCCTCCAAACATCTTGCAGCCCCAATCCATGCAGTGTGTCTATCAGTGTTCCTGTGAGTCTTGGTTTAGTATTCTGTCTGGGGGGCTCCCGATCTAGCTCCCCATCAAGCACACAGTTAACGTCCCCCATCAGAATCACTCTGTCTCTTAAGTAGGGGGTCGATGCGGCCACCACCGCTGGAAAGAATACTGGACAGTCCGAGTTAGGGGCATAAACATTAACAATACAAACCTCCCGCCCATCTAGCCTTCCATGCAGGACCACATACTGTCCCTCTGGATCCACAAAATGATGTAGGTGTTGAAACGGCACCCATCGGGCCACCCAGATGAGAGCCCCCCGAGCGAATCCCGAATAGGACGTCGCATAGAGCTGCCCCCTCCATCTACGTTTTATACATGCTATCGTATCCCCCATACATGAGTTTCCTGCAAACATGCAATAGCAATTTTATACCTTTTTAAAAAAGAAAACACCAGTCTCCGCTTATTTAACATCGCAAATCCCCGCACATTCCATGTAATGAACTTAATCAAGGAGGGAGCCATAGTTGCCAAAACAGTGACTTCTTAGCATTGTCCATTGTGCCCATCTCCACCTCCTTCTGAAGTGTGACGCTGATACAACTGAACCACTGATAAACTTAGATCCCCACCCCCTCTCCTGAAAACCTTCCCATTCGAACCCCAACGTCTTACCACCCACCCCTTGGGCAGTGGTGCGATCCCCAGTCTTCCTTGACAAGGTGTCAGGAGCCGCCTCCCCCGCCCCATACCATCCCCCCCAATGTCTTCCAAAATAGTAGCCAGCCCATGCAGGACAAACATTAGCATTCTCAACAATACCAGCCGGCATCGTGCAATATAACTTTGAAATTGTGATTTTAAAGTGGTTTGCCAGTGGTCAGGCCATTGTCGAGGTGCGAGAAATAATTCTCTAGCTCCTCGTATGTGCCTCAACCTATGAAAGGGGCCTGTCCACCCCGTCGGCATTAAACATATGGTATAATGAAACTTCCCATTGAATCTGAACTCCGTCCCGATCAAACCCACATGACTTATCTGTGACTATAAAGAGTCCTTTATCTTCCTCCAGTGATCTTTCAGGATACATTCAGTTGGAGGTCCATAGGAGGCACCGGCTGATCCTGTGTAGATGTATCAGACTCCGAAGAGGGATCAGCCATACAAAGAGTTCCGTCTGAGCCCACCCGGACTCGGCCCGATGCACCCGCCGAGGCCTGCTGTGTCTTGGTGACCATGATGCCCTGAGAGTTCTGACGTTCAGTGGGCTTTACTTGGCCTGATTCCTGAAATGTTCTGCCCTTCCGAGTGCCCTGCCTCCCAAGACCGTCCAACCAGTCTGTTGCCTCCGCTGACAATAGAAAAAACATTGCTCTCCCACTGTGTTCAATTCTCAGCTTGGCAGGGAACAAAAGGCTGTATTTGAATCCATCGTCCCTCAATCGTCTTTTAACCACTAGGAATGTTCCTCGTTGGTCTTGCACCCGTTGCGTGTAGTCCAGGAAGATGGCAATCTGGTGTCCCTCGTAAGTAGGCGCCTCTCTCTGTCCGGTGGCCTGTAATATCACGTCCCTATCCCGGAAGTTAAAGAAGCGTGCAATTATGGCTCGCGGGGGAGGGACCAGTGGTCTGTGCGCTCTCTCAATATTAAAAAACTTCGACAGTCTTTTAGGAGCCAGGGTTTTAACTATCCAATCCTCCAGGAACAGTTCCGCCGAGGGTCCCTCTGCACGCTCCTTAAACCCCACAAACCTCAGATTGTTTCTCCTTGATCGTCCCTCCTGATCCTCGGCCCTGTCATCAAGAGTAATCACCCGCTTTGAGAATTCCAGGACCGTCTCCTTCAGTTTCTTAACTTCCGTCTGAAGGGCCTCGATAGTCTTTTCATTGGAAGTGACCCTGCCAGTCACTTTCCGGAGGTCACATCTCAATAGATTGACGTCAAGGGCCACTGCGTCGATATTGTTTACCATGTCATTCCTGGTAGACTGTATGGCAGCCATTATGTCCGCCAGCGATGGGTCCGGAGCCTCTGATTGCCCGGCCTCCTCTCTCTGCATCTCCGCGTCTTCATTGTGTTTCGTTTGCTCCAGTGGGCATGGTTGCGCATAATTGGAAATTTTGTTGGCTTGTACACGATTACCTTGCCCCTTCACCATGATGCAGCTCCGGTTATGTCACCGGTCCCCCCTCCAGACGAAGGAGACGCACTTCTCTCCGCCTCCAACCGCGTGCCTCCCTCTTCTTTCTGCAGTTCACAAAGCCTCGTTGACCCCACTGGCAGTTCCCACGCTACACCCTTAGAGCTCAGTACTTCCTTCTGAAATATGCGGTGCACACAGTACTGTCATCAACACAGGGCGTCCCCTGGGGGGCAAGAACCCCGGGCCCCACGTCAGCAAGTACAATATAAAGGACTTAGTTAGAGTTTCTTCTCAGGGGGTTGCTCAACTAGTTCTCACTCTGACTGTCCCAATCGTCACCATCCATCGTGTATGACGTTTAAGTAGATATCTTCCCCACAGGACCTCACCGAATACGGCTCCAAACCACTCCCCAGACGGTCTAGGAACCTTCTGGGCTTTATGTTGAGCCCACCGGCCACCTCTTATCTACTGCACGGTCCTGCCGGGTTACCACTCCTGCTTTATTAGTCCAGGTTCATTTCCATTTTCTCCCGTGCCCACTTTTCCGCCAGCAGCTCCCACAGGCCTTAGGGATCGTTGCACAGCAGGCCCAACCATTCAGCGCTGATCGGGACCTGCAATCGCCCTCGCGGGACCTCCGTGTCGTCAGTCTAGAGATGGTACCAAGCCCCTGGGCTCCCGGCCTCCCCAGCGGGCCCGACACACTCCAAGGCGCCACGCGGGTCTCTCCGCCGCTGTCCCGCACTCTGCACGCAGTACCTGTGCTCTCCAGTGGAGTGTGAGGGCCGAGTAGGTCTTTGGCGCCCAGACACTCCCGTCTTCGGTCTCCCGGTTTACTCGGAGACAGATCGTGCGGCCAACAGAGGCTTCAGCCAGAGCCCGACTCCGTCGCTGGTATCCAGCGCCCCCTCGCTACTGCCGGGTGCTCCACACAGTATGGGTCCGCACCTCAGGCAGCTGGCCTTGCACGCCCTGGAAATCTCCCCCGGGCAGCAGGCTCGGAGAACTCCGCGACTCGGCCCTCACCTCCAAGATGGCGCCGCACACGGAGCCGGGCCGGATTTCTTCGATCTGTGCGCGTCCATACTTTTTTAAGAGCCCCCACGTTTCACCAGTGAATCAGCCGTGGTTTAGGGCATCGTACACAGGGTTGATACCTCCTTATTGTACCAGGATGTTGGCGGATTACTTTTCTGACGACGGGAGCTCCTGAGATTACGACCGATTGGCCATCTTGTTCGGCCACGAGGTCGTTCTAGGACTTGGCGGTGCAGTAGGAGAAAGAACTATCTCCGCTGCGCCTTCGCCGAATGCGTGGGACTTGGGTGAGGGAATTGGATCAGAGTTGTCTTGTCGGTTGGTGGAAGGTCAGGCAGTGGTTGATGTAGGAGGATCCGGCATTGTGAAGGGCCTTGTAGGCATGGAGGGCCTTGTAGGCGTGGGTAAGCTGCTTGAATTGCATCTATTCTGGACTGGGAGCCAGTGGAGGTTTCTGAGGTGGGGTGGGGGTGGAGGTCTAGGACGAGTCTGGTTGAAGCGCTCTGTACAGTCTGAGGAGATGGGAGGTTGTTCTGGTGTATAGAGCAATTCCGTAGTCCAGTCGGCTGGTGATGAAGGCTTGGGTTACTGTTTTCCTGGTGTTGACAGAGATCCACCTGAAGATCTTACGAAGCATGCGGAGGGTGTGGAAGCAGGAGAAGGCTACTGCATTGACATGAAGCTTCATGGAGAGATCGCCGTCCAGGTTGATACAGAGGTTGCGATCGTGGTTGGTGGGGGTGGGTGAGGGTCTGAGTCAGGGGCGGCTCCTCCACTAGGGCGGTGGAGCGTCGCCCCACTGCTTTCTCGCAGTGCGAGAAGCAGAAACATAAAATGGTAAAAATACCATTTTATGTTTCTGATTCTCGCACTACGAGAAAGCAGAAGTGTTTGGTTGGGGGCGGTTGGTGGGCGGGTCTGCTCTAGGGCAGGGGAGGAGTGGCTTGCCCACTGCTGAGGGCGCTGGCTGTTTGGTCGGCCCCAGGCCTGACCAAAGCAGTCATGCGCACTCTGCCCTTTCTCCATGTAGGCTGCCATAAAATGGCCTCCCCATAGGCGACTGGCTGGTTGGTGTCCCGACCAATCACAACGCTGCCATTGCATCGTTGTGATTGGCTTTGGGGAGGGGAGGGAGGCTGCCTGCCTGCTTCCTGTTCTTACCGGAGGCAGGACAGTAGGAGAGAGGGTCAGGAGAGACGACGCGGGACCCGGTAAGGTAAGTTTATTTTATTTTTAAATTAACCCCCCCCTGCTAGTCATGCCGGCCGCGACTGGTCCGAGTGCCATGGGCCACCATGTGTCATCCCATGGGGCGGCGTTCTTTCTGAAGAGAAGTATTTTCGTCTTGTCCATGTTCAGCTTCAGGCAGTTGGATCTCATCCAGTCAGCGATGTTGGTCATGGCATTTTGGAAGTTGACTCTGGTGGTAGCGGTGTCTTCCTTGAGTGAGAGGATGAGCTGGGTGTCAGCGTATGAGATGATGTTGAGTCCATGGGTGTGGGCGATGTTGGCCAGGGGCTTCATGTAGGCGTTGAAGAGGGTGTGGCTGAGGGAGGATCCTTGGGGGGGGGGGGACTCCTCAGATAATACTCGTGGGTTCAGAGATGAAGGGAGGTAGGTGGATTTTCTGTGTGTGCCCTGTGAGAAAGATTCATGCCATGTATATATCTTGCCCCTTGCCCCAGAAGTAGGCCCAATGATTCAAAAAGCAAAGTCGTTATGACAACGTTTGAATCTGAAGATTCTCTTATAAATAAAACTATCCATTGGATCAGGCATACTAGAGTCTGTCGCTCGGTTATTTGAGAAGACCTCCTCCGTGCCCAAAGGAGCTCCCTCAAGAACTCAGCTTTCGATGTGATAGAACTTACACTAAAAGATGCTAGGATGGTAGTTGATTTAGTGGCCCTAGATATTAGGACAAGCCCCTCAAACAATCCATCCATCAGATTTAAGTATTGCATGCCAGGAGCTGATTCACTACAGGGTTTCAAACTAAGGCAGGGGTCCTTATCACTATTGCAAGATGTGGACTGACTCAGGAACAGTACCAGCTTCTCACTTCCTACCCCTGCACCGCTTTATGCAAAATGCAGTAGCATATGCATAGCAAGGCCAGATAATATTACCCAAATCCAACCATTTAGTAGCAGCTTAAGGGATGAATTTAACTCGAATATTTTAGTGTGTGGCCAAACAGGGAAACTAAAAGTTTCTTTGCATCCCCTGCCAGGGCATATAGTTTATGAAAGTGGTTTTATTTCTAAAGCCTTGGGAGATAGCTACACTGCTGAACCGTCCATTATTAATTTGTATCCGGCAGCAAAAGCTGATGTACTATCTAATAATACCACTAGCACAGTCGAGGTTGCACTCCCGCTGCAACAAAATTCCTCCACCCGACTGGCTTATTCGATTAGTGACAATATGTCGCTATGCAACACAGATACCCACGGATGTCTGCCCACACTTAATAATGAGGCAAAAAATAGACTAACCCTAATTTCTTGGAACTTGGCGGGGATCCATCTAAAGCTCCAAGACCCTGAATGGAATTCTTATATAGGCAAAAACTATATCTGCATTTTCCAGGAGACCTGGGCTGTGGATAGAGTACACATAAACTGTTATACCACATATAGTGTGGAAGCTAATGCACCCAAAACAACGGGCAGAGCTAGTGGGGGGCAGATAATCTTTGTGAGGAATACTCTAGCCTGCAATTACAAGCAATTAACAATAAAATCTCAAGATAATCTGGACATTCAGCTTGTTTTTTCGACGGGCCAAAACTTGACTCTGTTCAATGTCTATGCTAGGTCTGAACCCTACAGCAGGGAATCTCCAGTACTATCGTTGCTAGACGACCTGGTAGGAGTATATCAAATCAACTCTAAAATCATAGTTGCCGGGGACTTCAACGCTTCTTTTGAGCCATCACCACTACTAAGCACCTTACTTGAGGAAGAGGACGAGACGTGGGGCATACCTAATTTGGCAGCTAGTAATCATTGCCATCGTCTAACGTCTGTTTTCCTGCAGATTGCTTCATTGATCACAGGAAGAAGCTTGAGGGCATGTAACGGGAGGACCATATCTGACTTAAACAAGCAGGCCACTTTCAAACAGGGTGCCAGTACCAGCGTTATCGATTACATTCTAGTTGACGTAAGAATCTGGTCTCTAGTGGAGGATATGACAATCGCCCAGAGGTTTGACAGCGATCACAACCCTTTGTTGTTAAAAATGACGGGCACTGCCTTGGGCAGGAATCCACCCAGTTGTACTTCTAGAGTAGAAGAGCCTCTCGTAACTAACAATCGCAGAAGAGTCACCTGGCCTAAAGTCCTAGCAGATCAGGATTTATACACCAGGATCCATGAGCTATTCACACATCTTCTGTCTGGCTTGAGCAGTAGTTTGGACTGTGCACACTCTTTTGGATTAATTCCCATACTACCGTTGCACAGGGAATTCTACAAAGCCGTTCAAACTGTTTTTACTAAAAATAGCTCTGGCAGAAGGCCCGCTGGTATAATGGATAACAAATGGTTCAACAGCGAATGTAAGCTAGCAAAGGGGGCACTACAACCAGCAGTCAAGGAGCATAGCCAGTCTGGGGTAGCCCTGGCACGCAAAAGATACAAAGCTGCACTTACCAAACCTAAGCATGACTTTGCAGATAAAAACTGGCAAGACCTGGTACTAGCCGCAAAATGTAATAGTCGCTTGTTCTGGCACAATATCGCAAAGGGAAGTTTGGATAATGCAATTACTCCCAGTTAGCATATCCAGCCGGAGGTTTGGGTGGAACATTTTTCCACACTATATACCAGGGCTAGGGGTTCTGGCTGTATAGACAGTCCTAGAGCCGACCAGAATACTGCTAACATTCTCCCTCCCTCGAATATGACTGGCACTGCACTGGTTTTCAGTTTAGATGATACCTTGTCAGCAATTAACAGATTAAAGGCAGGTAAAGCCCCTGGCCCCGATCAGATACCAGGCGATTTATATAAACCAGAACCCATGATATGGGCCCCGTATATAAATCTCTTGTCAAATTGTATATCGGCTGGTTGGGATATTCCGGCAACTTGGAGGGGAGCCGAGATAATTACTATACACAAAAAGGGGGATGTCTCCATCTCTTCCAATTATAGACCCATCAGCCTGATCGACAATTTACAAAGATCTTTGCCAGACAAGTTCTGGATAAACTCCAAGTCTGGATAGAAGATAATGTGATACTGTCCTCATATCAAGCAGGTTTTCGATCTAAACTAAGCACATGCGATCAGGCTTTCAGATTTACCCTATTAATATGGAAATATGTGCTACTAAAAAAACAGAAACTCTATGTAGCATTTGTCGATCTGAGAGCCACATTTGATTTAGTACCCCATGAATTGCTATGGAAAACAATGCTTGATTTAGGTGCTCCAGTTGATCTGGTAACCTTGATAGCTAGATTACATGAGGACAACTATACCCAGGTCAGGTGGGGGAAAAGCTGTGAATTAACAGAGAGGATACCAATACAGCGTGGGGTGCACCAGGAGTGTGTGCTTGCCCCCACACTATTTTCTCTGTTTATTAATGACGTGGCGAGCAGATTGTTGGATTGTAGGAATGATTCTCCCACTATGAATGGCGCGAAAGTCCCAATCCTGCTCTTTGCAGATGATTCTTTACTTATATCCACAACACCTATGGGCCTGCAAATTTTAGTAGATACATTTTTAGATTTCTGCAGGGACAGGAGTTTGGAACTTAACGTTGCCAAAACAAAATATATGGTCTTCGGGAAAGTGCGGGGGGAACTTCGTGAAGTTAGGATTGCAGGTGAACCTCTCGAGCGGGTAAAAAACTTTGATTACCTTGGGATAAGATTAAGTGACTCACTTAGCTGAGGAACAACAATTAGACAAGAGTTATCTTATCCTATGTCATAGGTCCAAATCAACACTGAGATTCCACTAACAGTCATATACTCAATCTTTAACTCCAGCACTGGAAGTCTACCGTGCTAAAGCTCAGAGTGGAGCTCTGTATGGAGCAGAGATATGGGGCCACATTAATGTAAACAAACTAACGATCTGTGAAAATATCTTTGTCAGATCACTTATTTCGGTACCCACCACCACCCCATTGATTCCTCTGTTTTGTGACCTAGGGATGAAGAGAATAGGTGACATGGCCTCACTGAAACCCCTAATTTATTGGCTACGCATGTGGGCAACACATCAACTCTCTGACTACTATAGTTCTATGAGGGAGGTATTGATAACCAGTGGTGCCAAAAAACTACAGTGGTTCAAACATCTCGCAGTTTGGTGTAAATCAATGAATATGTTGGAACTATGGGACTACCCAGAGAAGGCAACTAGAGGTGATCTATCAAGATTGAAAGCCAGGTATTGGGCGATTGTGGGAGAGCGCTATGCTACTAGATCGGCAAATGGCCATCTAACAAAGCATTTTTAAATGTTAAGCCATGCCTGAGATTTGAACCTTTCCTGGACCAAATCACACCTCCACTTGCTAAAAGTTTATATGTTAGATTCAGATATGGCAACCTGCTCCTAAAGTTTCCCAGCAATCAGGCTGCTGGGTTATCACCAGACCTATGCCCTGCCTGCGTTAGAGCAAAAGAGACTGAAGAACATATACTTTTCTTTTGTGTCAAATACCAACTGATTCGAAGGAGGTGGATAAGACCGATCTGCTTAAATCTTGGAGCCAGGCAATATCAGGTTGCATACAGAATCTTAAAAATGGACACATCTGGGCCAATAGTTTTTGCCGTTAGTCGCTTTTATTCTCCTTTTGGATTAACCGATAGAAGTTGTTATCCTAGGCCACATTGACTGTTAGTACCAGGAAACAATTTTTTTTTGGACTGGGATATGTTGATCTTTTTTTCTTTTTCAAATTTTCCCCAGTTATCAGCTATATAAAGTTGATAGATCACGGTCAGCCATAAAAAACCAAATGTATACAGTACAATTGCATATATAGATGTTACACGTAAAATATATCTATGATTCCAAAATATCTGAATCTTTGCATTATTCAAACCACAGCCCCCGCTGACTCTTCCGCCCCGCAGTCCACCAATAGGCAATACTTTTTCCCATTTCAATTTTGGTTATTACAGAAACACAAATCCCAGCCATTTAAAAAGACATTACCTCAAGAAAGGGCTCTAGACGTATGCATCAATGTGCTTGTTCAGTTACCCCACTCCCTCCGGGACAATTCCCTGTTCCAGTTGTGAAGTCGGATTCTGTTGCAATGCTTCCACATATGTCCGATAAGGGCCCCAGATGTCTTTAGGGCGCGACGAATTAAGCATCACACTGGCATATATCTCACTATGTACGTTACAGTACGCCAAGCTGCGGAGCCAGCCCTTCAGATCAGGCACAGCCCTACGGCTCCAATGTAGAGCCACTTCTCTCTTGGCCAACAGCAGCCCCAGGGACGCAAACCTTCTGACCTTTTTAGGGAAGTTAACAGTGTATCCTAGCAACGCTACCTCCGGAGTGGGGAGAAGGGTCAGGTTAGTCATGCTTCCTAGCGTGTTGTGGACTTGTTCCCAATAGTTCTTCAGCTTAGGACAAGTCCATGCTAGATGTGCAAAGTCTGCGTGTGGGGCGTTACATTTCTGACAATTGTGTGGTCTGGAAGGATCTAATTTATGTGCTTGGGCAGGAGTAAAATAAGTACGGCGTAGGAATTTAAAGTGGAGAAGTTTGTGTCTGCTATTAAGAGAAACATCCTTCGTGACCTCACAGCACTAGTTTCTCCCCAGTTATTGGCAGCCGAGGAGGATTAGGGAGGGGTAAGGCCAATGAATACAGCACTGTGGCACCTGCGAGCCGACGTAACTTATCCCACGCCCAGCTAGTGGTGGAAACCGTCTGTATATCGGTCGGGTCTCTAGGGAGGCCTTTCGGCAACACAGTGGCCCATTTCTCGGGAAGGACGAGGTCTGCCTCTGGACGCAGGAATGGGATTCTGGCATCCGGGTGGAACCAGGCGTATGCATAGCAGCACTGGGCCACCAGATAATATAATTGGAGGTCAGGGACTCCATATCCTCCTCTGCTATACGGGAGAGTGAGTACCTGCCAGCGAACGCGTGCCCGTTTCCCACCCCACACCAATCAAATTAGGTGCTTACGCAGTGTTAAAAAAAAAACGTTTGTCAAGGGTATGGGAATATTGTTGAAAAGATATAAAAATTTGGGGAGCCCTATCATTTTAAGTATGGCGACTCTGCCCGCTATAGATAGCGGTAGCTTCAACCATCGTTCCACTTGAGACTCTAAGGTCCATATTGCTCGCCCATAATTTAAGCTAATGATCTGGGTGGTATCCAAGTGAATGTGGATGCCTAAATACTTTACAGAGTCATTACACCACTCAAGAGGGAATTCGCAATCCCACGAAACTGTACTGCTGGTCAAAGGGAATATCACCGACTTATGCCAGTTTATGCCCAGCCCAGAGAAACGGCCGAATCCGAGTATCTCTCGCACTAGCGGATCTAAATTATTCTGAGGATCTCGAACATAAAGAATCGTGTCGTCTGCATATAGCGAGACAAGTAAAGGGCCAGTGTTAAACTGTAAGCCTCTATGTAGATGCCGTTCTTGGAAATGTCGAATCAGGGGATCCATGGCCAGAATAAACAGGAGAGGGGATAATGGGCACCCTTGTCGCGTGCCTCGGGAGAGTGAGAAAGGCCAGGATAAAGTGCCGTTTAGACGAAGTCTTGCAGTGGGCTTGCGGTATAGTAACGCAGTAGTGGCCACAAATCCTATTGGCATGCCAATACGCTGCATAATCGAGAGAAAGAAGGGCCATTCCAAAGAATCGAAGGCCTTCTCCGCGTCACGGAGGATTGCGGCTGCGGGAACGTTAGGATCGATTCTATGAATAACGGAAAAGAGCGTTCTAAGATTCAGAGAAGTGGAGTGTTTTGGAACAAAACCAGACTGGGACGGAGATATAATATATTCCATCAACTGTGAAAGGCGATTGGCGATAATTTTAGCTAAAATTTTATAATCTAGGTTTAATAGCGAAAGGGGCCTGTAAGAGCCACAGAGAGATGTATCCTTGCCAGGTTTGGGGAGAAGAAGAATGACAGCCTCACGGAGTGTGGGGGGCAGTATCTGTTGCTCTAGTGCTTCGGCATACACCTCTATCAACTGTGGCGCCAGTATGTCCTTGTAAGGCTTATAGAAGTCTCCAGTAAAGCCATCCAACCCAGGAGCTGAGGAGCCACGGAGAGCATCAATGGCACCCAGGACATCGGCCCCAGATATCGGCTCAGCTAAGAAATCCTGCATGTCTTTTTCCAAATAAACCAGTGCAATTTCGGATAGATAGGCTTCCCGGGCCGCGGAGTCGCTCCCTGCTTTAGTCGCATATAGGGCCGAGAAATAGTCCAAGAACGCATTGCGGATCGCCTCGGTAGAGGTGTGTGTCTGAGTATCGGAAGTATGCAGCTCTGTGATGTATGCCTGTTCGTACGGGGGCCGAAGCATCTGCGCCAATACCCTGCCGGGCCGCTCGCCCTCACCATATCGCCGGGCCGACTGATATAATACCTCGCGATCTGCAGCCTCGCGAAACTCAACAAGGAGGGCCAAACGTTTTCCCTCCGTAGCCAACTCTGACGTGCGGAGTGTTATGGAATCGAGATCCATGAGTTCTCGTTCTATACGCGCCAGCGTGTTTCGAAGGTCTTTAAGTACTCCGGCATGTTTGGAAATGCACACGCCCTGTATATACGCCTTAAAGCCCTCCCAAAGTACCGCCTGTGTGTCCACTGAGCCGGTATTGATGGAGAAATACTCCTCTATGGCTTCACGAACCTCCGCGTTGAAAAGGTCGCCATGAAGGGCGCGACTGGGGAATCTCCATTGTCGCTCGTAACCCTCTGGGCGAGGTACCCCAATACGAAGCAGCACCGGGGCGTGGTCGGAATAGGTCCTGGGCAGTGTCGCCAGCGACCGGAACCAGCCGGTAACGCCAGGGGAGACCAGCCAAAACTCTATCCTGGTCCAAGTGTTGTGTGGTCCGAAGTAATGAGTATATTCTGTATGTGTCGGATTGCGCTGGCGCCAAATATCTAGCAGGGAGTGCTGCTCACATAGTTCTAATAACGCGTGCCGCGCTCTAGGTTTGGAGTCCGAGGAAGTGGCTGTACTGTCCAGGCCAGGGTTAAGAAGTAAATTGAAGTCTCCCCCAACCAAGAGAAAACTAGGTGCCAGCTTCATCAATTGGGCAGATAGGGAATGAAAAAAAGCAGGGGAGTCCGTGTTCGGGCCATATACGCAGATCAGCGCCATGCAGTGCCCCATGAGCGTACCCGTGACAATGACGTATCTGCCCTCATCATCCTCCACTACCGAGCGGAGACGGAAAGGGATCCTCTTATGTATAAGAATGGCTGTGCCCCTGGCGTAGTTACTGTAATTGGCTAAATACCTGTGCGCCCCCCAACAGGCCGCGAAGCGGGCCGTGTCTGATTTGGGTAAGTGTGTTTTCTGAAGATATGCAATGTCAACATTGTGTCTCAATAAATAGTGAACCACCTGTCGGCGTTTGCGGTTGTCATTAAGACCTCGAACATTCCAGGACACTAAGGACAAGCCAGAGGGACCTTCAATGTTACCTACCTTAGCCATCCATTATACGTGTCAAACATAGAACATTCTAGTAACAGTGAAAAACAATAGACTATGACAGTGAGCAGGATTGATAAACCGCTTGAAACATTAAACCTAGAAGAAATAACCCTCCCCCACCCCGCCTCACTACTCCCCAAGCGAGGCAGAACCATATCGAAAAATAGAACATGAAGTACCTATTGACTTTACAGGTAAATGAAAAACCCAGAGTAGGGTACAACCCAAAAAACAAATGCACACCCCAGGTATACACCTTGAGAGGTGGCAATGCTGCGTCTATCGGCCAGCTATCTGAAGCATAACAGAAAAATCAAGTACATTGTCCCCATTCAGTTGCCTAAACGTTACATTCAGCTATTACTGCCAAGGTATCCAGTGCCTGAACTGGAAAAAAGTTTGACACTTGCATCCGAGCCGCTGTGTGGTGGAGAAGGCCTACCCCCCCCGCCCCCGACCTATTATTGTTCTGTTTATATGTACGACAAAAATCTTGTGCCTCCGTAGGATTGTCAAATATGCGTGTCCGCCCGTCCACATCCACCCTCAGCTTGGCGGGGTATAACATGCTGTATTTTAAACCCAAGTTTCTGAGGGTCGCCTTCACCCCGTTGTATTTCCGGCGAGCATCCTGCACCATAACCGTGAAGTCTGGGTAAAGAGATAATTTAGAACCTTGCCAGATGTTGTCCCCACGCTCCCTTGCGAGGCGCAGCGCAGTGTCTCGGTCTCTAAAGTTCATAACACAGGCAATAATGGGTCTGGGAGGGCATCCTGGATTGGGCCTGGGTCCCAGAGACCGGTGTGCTCGTTCTATCACAAACCCCTGGGTGAAGGATTCCCTCCCAAACAGGTCTGACAACAGCGTCTCAACAAAGACATCCAGGCGCCCAATGGCCGTGGACTCAGGAACTCCCAGAATGCGAATGTTATTGCGCCTACTGCGCGCCTCCAGGTCCTCATTCTTTACAGCCACCTCTTTTAAAATGCGCTCAACACGTTCCAGACGTTTCGAGGATTGTGCGGTGCTGTCTTCGATATCCGAGATGCGCGCCTCTGCCACATCAAGGCGCCGGTCGTGGACCTGGATTTTGGCCCCCATGTCTGCCAGACTTTTGTCCAATGCGTCGAAGCGACCCTCTAGGGCCTTGAAGCCCGCCCTCATCTCTTGGAGCATGGCAGATGTCAGTGCAGGGATCTCGTCCATGTGTTCTGCACCTCGTGCGTTATCCGCCATGCCAGAGCTCTCTTCAGTGGCCCTGTCCGTGAGCTTCTCGAAAGGCAGGGTCTTTTGCTTAGGGTCTTTTCGGCCCATGCCGAGAAGCCGCAGCGCAGGAAAGCCACGGAGAGGATGAGCACCGCCAGGTATTATGCAGCTTCCGGTTTGGGCGCAGATGGGCCAGCCAGTAAAGCGCAGGGAAGCGCAGCAATCTGGGCTGCGCTTAGTGCAAGTAGAGGCAGTAGTGTGTGCAGGAGGGTGCAGGCCACAGGAGAATGCGGCCAGAGATCGGCAGACAGAGCCAGCTACACCTGTAGATCACGGTGACCCCCCCCAGGGCGCTGTGGTCTCGACGTGGGTCAGATGGGGGGGAAGCCTGTGAACAGAAAGGCCCAAATCCCCTGACCTCTCTCCTCCACTGTGGAAGGCAAGACCCACCTCCAGAGGCCTGGGGGCGCCCCAATCAAGAACCTGTGTTGTGTAGATCTTGCCCTTTACACACGTGCGTGGTAGTCCAGCTGTAGAAGATAAGTAGGGGGCAGTAAGGGAAGCAGCGTGGAATGTAGCTGGCGCTTAAGCCCCTTTAAAAGTGGCCGCGGGTGTCTGCAAGCCCCGATCTGTCCTGGGAGCCGAAGGCCGCCTAAATACTCGTGACTGGAGCGGGCCGTCAGGAGAAGGGGCCTTGCCGCCGGGAGGATAACTGCGGTGCAGAAAGGGAAGCTAGCGGTTCGCCCCCCCCGTATCCGGCGCCACCGCTACACGGGCGCCCCGCAGGCACGCCGCGGGCCCTGTCCCCTGCGCGGTCTCGTGAACTGATGGGTGACCTCTCGTAGGCCCTGGAGCGATCCGGTGCAGCAGTGCTCCGATCTAACTTGTGGCGGGGGGAAATCAGCACCGCAGCCCCACAGTCTACCTCCACGCCGCAGCGACGCGCCCCCACTCACCGCCGGTCACCCCCTCGTCTCTTCGTCCGGTTCAGCTGGAGGCGCTCGGGGCTCCGCGCGCCGCCTTCTCGGCCCTCAGTTCGCCCGCGCTGTATCTCGGTGATAGAGGCAACCCCCGGCCTCGGAATCAGCCCGCAGCGTACCGGGCGGTGTCAGCTCTTCAGCGCTGCCGAGTGTGAGGCAGTTGCAGCATATTCCCCGGGGACAATGTCGAAGAGCTGGGTCAGAAGACGGAGCTTCAACTACAAGCGGCCATTTTGGTCGCTTGCGTGGCCACGCCCCCCGACTGTGATATGTTGGTTAATGGAACTAATGTATTGTGTACTGTATACAAGCTTCTTTTTAATACCTTTGCCTGTGGCGTAGCTTTTCAACTGGAAGGTTGTCAATCTGAAGCTCGCCTTTTTTATGTTTTTTAATGTAATGTTTTTACTCCTGCCATTTTTATTGCATATTTTAAATGTAGCCTCTGCAACTTATTCTTTTGTTTTGGACTGTAAATTGATGGATTTTTATCTTTGTACACTTTGATGGTTTAAAACAAAACAACCAAATAAAGTTATTTTCATAATCATTATCATTACTGGGGTTTGCAAACACAGTTGCAAATTAATTCATTTGTTGAGACCAAATTAAGATCTTTTTTTTTTTTAACATCTTTCTGCTCGCTATTAGGCCATTTTCTCTTTTCATTTAATTTCTCTACACTTTTTTTTTTAACTTATTCAGTAATCCCCTGCTTGAACAGATTCTCTGTTCTTTGCTAATAACCTCTTTGCTAATAACCTTTGTATAACTTCCAGAATTCTATTTTTGGTGTATTTGATTTGTGAAAGTGTAGTTTGTTTCTTTATTAGACATTTCATAGATAGGCTGATGATGCCCAGGCTGTTTCAGGTCTTGCCTACTAGACAGCGTTTGCGCTGTCTGTTGCAAGACGTATTGTTAACTTACAGTGGGCTAAAACCTCACTCATTGCGTACCGTTGGTCGGCTATATTGTCATTCTCAAATCAAATCAGTCGCTATTTGTATAGTGCGGCTCATCACCCCGGGGGATCTCCAGGCGCTGGGAATGGAGAGCCTTAGTCGAAGAGCCAGGTCTTGAGTCGTTTTCTGATGTCGACCAGTGAGGGGGAGGTTTGGAGGTGGAGTAGGAGGTCGTTCTAGGACTTGGCGGTGCAGTAGGAGAAAGAACGATCTCCGTTGCGCCTTTGCCGAATGTGTGGGACGTGGGCGAGGGAATTGGATCAGAGTTGTCTTGTCGGTTTGTGGAAGGTCAGGCAGTGGTTGATGTAGGAGGGTCCGGCATTGTGGAGGGCCTTGTAGGCATGGAGGGCCTTGTAGGCGTGGGTTAGCTGCTTGAATTGCATCTATTCTGGACTGGGAGCCAGTGGAGATTTCTGAGGTGGGGGTGGAGGTCTAGGATGAGTCCGATTGAAGCGCTCTGTACAGTCTGTAGTATTCTGAGGAGATGGGAGGTTGTTCTGGTGTAGAGAGCAATTCCGTAGCCCAATCGGCTGATGATGAAGGCTTGGGTTACTGTTTTCCTGGTGTTGACAGAGATCCACCTGAAGATCTTACGAAGCATGAGGAGGGTGTGGAAGCAGGAGAAGGCTACTGCGTTGACATGAAGCTTCATGGAGAGATCGCCGTCCAGGATGATACATTGCGACCGTGGTTGGTGGGGGTTGGTGAGGGTCCGAGTCACGGGCGGCTCATCCACTAGGGCGGTGGAGCATCGCCCCACTGCTTTCTCGCAGTGATTCTTGCACTGCGAGAAAGCAGAAGTGTTTGGTTGGGGGCGGTCGGTGGGCGGGTCTGCTCTAGGGCAGGGGAGGAGTGGCTTGTCCACTGCTGATGGCGCGGACTGTTTGGTCAGCCCCAGGTCCGACCAAAGCAGTCATGCGCACTCTGCCCTTTCTCCATGTAGGCTGCAATAAAATGGCCTCCCCATAGGCGCCTGGCTGGTCGGTGTCCCGACCAATCACAAAGCTGCCATTGCAGCGTTGTGATTGGCTTTGGGGAGGGGAGGGAGGCTGCCTGCCTGCTTCCTGTTCCTGCTGGAAGCAGGACAGCAGGAGAGCAGGTCAGGAGAGACGACGCCGGACCCGGTAAGGTAAGTTTATTTTATTTTTAGATTTAACCCCCCCACCCGCGAATCCTGCCGGCCGCGACTGGTCCGAATGCCATGGGCCACCATGTGTCATCCCATGGGGAGGTGTTCTTTCCGAAGATACGTATTTCCGTCTTGTCCATGTTCAGTTTCAGGCAGTTGGATCTCATCCAGTCAGTGATGTTGGTCATGGCATTTTGGAAGGTGACTCTGGTGGTAGCGGTGTCTTCCTTGAGTGAGAGGATGAGCTGGGTGTCAACGTATGAGATGATGTTGAGTACATAGGTGTGGGCGATGTTGGCCAGGGGTGTCATGTAGGCGTTGAAGAGGGTGTGGCTGAGGGAGGATCCTTGGGGGGGGACTCCTCAGATAATACTCTTGGGTTCAGAGATGAAGGGAGGTAGGCGGATTATCTGTGTGTGCCCTGTGAGAAAGAAGGTGATCCACTTGAGGGCGTTTCCTCTGATGTGGTGGAGTCTGTTGATGAGGGTTTGGTGGGATACAGTGTGGAAGGCCGCTGAGAGGTCCAGGAGGAGCAGGGCTGCTGTCTCACCACGGTCGAGGATGGTCCTGATGTTCCCGGTTGCAGCTATTAGGGGTGTCTCGGTGCTGTGGTTGGAGCGGAATCCTGACTGGGTGGTGTCAAGTATGTTGTTTCTTTCTAAGTGGTCTGTGAGCTGGCGGTTGATAACTTTCTCTAGGACCTTGGCCAGGAAGGGGAGCAGCAAGATGGGGTGGTTCTTGAGCTCATTGGGGTTGGCAGAGGGTTTCTTCAGGAAGGGTTACACCACTGCGTGTTTCCAGGCATCATTTGCTTTCATTTGCTTGCTTCTTGTTCTCCAGCTTGTGTGGCTTTCCTTCCTTATCTTGTGCTTGTACTTCCGCTGGAGCATCATTGAGTGCCTACTTCCACTGTTCACTTTTCTAGTGCCATCTTTTTTGTTTTTGTTTAAGCATTCCATAAGAGGGCATGTTTTTTCAGTTGTCCCCCAGTTGTATTTTTTTTCCTCCTCTGCACTCCAGTGTTTTTCTCTCTGGCCTATGTTGCTTTCGCGCCTCTGTGCTTCTCTCTGCCAGCTCCACGTTTCTCTGTTTCACCCGTTTGCTCCCCTCATTGCTACACTTTGCTCTCTCTTCCCTTCCCCGCACACCCTCTGTGTTGCTTTCCCCACCAGTGTATTATGTGTTGCCACCCCCCACCCTTGCACCCGTGTTGCTTCTGCCCCTTCCCAGGTCCCCTGTGTTACTTCTGCCTCCTCTGTACTCTGTGGTGCTTAAAGCCTGTCATTGCTTCTTCTGGTGAATGCTTTGCAGTATGGTTAAAAACCATTGGCAAAACGAATAAATCCTAAAGGCGAGACTTATTGGCTTTGCCAACGCTTGTTAAATTACCCAGTTTATATGAACAGACCTTTACACAATCAATAATACAGTTCTGAAAGAGCAACAACTGTCTAGGTCGAATTAAAAGAACATGGGGAAATAGTTTTTCAAATATAAATTTCCAAGAAACTCTAATGCACATAATAGTTTCAGTTCACATCGCTAAGAAACAACGTCTGAAGTAAGCTGAAGTACGTAAGATCTTTTGTTTCTGTTACTTGATTTTGCTTTGATGCATTAAGAGGTTTCTCCTAAAAAACATTTCATAGAAAATGCAAGTACATTGACAAGATTGAAGACTGATGATGGCAGTGCCCTCCTTTAGCAACTAGCAAAAATGTATAAAAATGCCTTTATTTCATGTTCAAATCCCTGTATTACATTTAGCACACATTTTATGGCATGCAAGACCTTTATAGTAAAGCCCCAAAATTAATCCAAGTAGGAATTAAAATATTTAAGTAGTCAGAACACTTAGATCCGGTACTAAAAATCAGTTTATACTTTAACACAGTGAAATTGTGTAGTTTCCTTCCCGGGCATGTTTGTTCTAAGCTCTCATGAAATATTTAGAAAATTGAGGCCATACCTATGCAGGTTAGCATTACTGCAGAATCCTGATGTTTGTAGTACATATATGCCTTTCTTGGATCAAGAACTGTGCACATAAAAGATAATGACGGAACCACCACTTGCAGGGAGTCGTAAATACTCCTGACTTGTTAATATGCATGAGGCAGGAGCCCTTTTGAGATTCTTTGCCAATGGCTGTTTATAAAGTTTATTTGTACGATTAATAAAAATCATTACAAAAAAGAAAAAATAATTTGATTCAGCATTACAAATGAGGCTATTTGAAAGCATATTTCCCCACACATCAAAATAATTACATTTGTCATGATAAAAAATTATTGTGATTATTGGGATGATTATTAATCCCTAAATTTCATAATTTTCACAGAACAGTTTACAGAAAAACAATTACTAATCGATGTTTTAAAATACATAAAATACGGGCTGTTTCAAATGCACGTATACTGAACTTCAAGACAACAACTACTGCATTCTTCCATCTAAATATTTCCTTCCGTACATTCCTGGTCATGCAATCTTATAATAACCTGTTCAAGTTCTCTAATGACTAACTGAAATACTTGGTTAATCTGCAAATTAGTTGTATATCTTTGCCCACCACGCAAGCCTTAGTAGCATCTTTTATTGTACGGAGCCCCGAACTGAAAAACCAAGGTCTTAAGAATCTTATACGAAGATATATTACGAATGAACAAACAAATATATTGCGGGGAGAGGGTTCATACTTATATCCACAACCTTTGCAAACTTTGCAACAAAGGACCCTGCGATTTCTAACTGACATGCAGGTCTGCTACAGGTAGAAGTTGGAACCTAATTCTCATATATTTCATTCTGGCAGATAGTTTAAAATTAGCTTTCACATAATTCTGTGCTATAAACAAGTTAAATGACAGCAACAAGAGCTCACTCTTCTTACGTTTGATAGTTAATCCACATTTTCCAAAAACCAGGTTGTTATTACTGCCTCTTCAGCAATTTATTCTAAAATAAGTTGTAATTTCCATTGCTGTTCCATTCCTCATTCAGCTCCAGACTATTATTAAGAATTCTGAAAAGGTTTGCAATGTCATTAGCTGTGTGAATTCTTTGAGTATCAAAAAGCTCCTTCCATATCATATTCTTTAGAGTCCCAATGACAGCCTTTTTGTTAACCGAAAATTATACTTGACAAATCGAAGGTCAGCCATCCTAGCACAATTACCAAGCCTGAATGAACTCTAGCCTTAGTTGACCTAACAGAGTTCATTTCGAAAGGCCAAAGACTTCTTTAACCGCTGCTAACGTAACCTTTTTCAAATCTTTGTGAAAATTTGCTCCATGCAAGAAGGAGCAATACATAATGGCTGGGAAAAGTTTATCTTTATACTTCCAGTATCGATTCTCCGGATGGATTGTTAAGTTTGATATACAGCTGTCATCGTTGATACTGCAATAGTGGGCCCTAGTGTTGTTTTGCCAGACACCCAAGGATTGGTAGGAGTTGACTGTTCTATATTTTCTCCTCCGATCAACTATTTACAAGTTGACTTAGAGTTACCGAAGGGCACAATTTTGATTTTGTTCAAATTCAGTATTAAATCGTTGGCAACATTTTACTCATGCAGTAAAGTTAATGAACGTGACAAACTGATAGGGGCATGGTCGAAGTGTATCATTGGCATATTGAAGGGCTGGTACGTGAGCGGCCTTCAGTTTGGGGAAAAGGCTTCTCGTTGGTGTCGGGTCAGCTGTGTATAAATGAAAAAGAAATGGTGCAAGTGCACACCCCTGCTTAAGGCTATCGTTAGTGAAGTTTTTCAGCATTTCTGATGTGCCATTACCTAACATCGTCCGCACCCAGGTGTTCGTGTGAAATAGAGGAATGGCTGATAAGAGTGGTTCTGGAATACCCCATGTGCTTAATTTCCCCCAAAGTAGTGATCTATTTACTGTGTCAAAAGCTGCACTGAATTCTATATCAATCAATCAATCACAGAATTTGTAAAGCGCACTACTTACCCGCGAGGGTCTCAAGGCGCTGGGGAAAAAAAAGGGGGGGGGTGCTGCTACTGGTCGAACAACCAGGTCTTGAGTAGCCTCCTGAAGGTCAGCAGGTCTTGGGTCTGTCGTAGGCTTAGTGGAAGGGTGTTCCAGGTCTTGGCGGCGAGGTGGGAGAAGGATCTGCCGCCGGTGGTGGTTCTTCGAATGCGAGGGACGGTGGCGAGGGAGAGGTCGGCGGAGCGGAGTTGGCGGTTGGGGACGTAGAAGAGGAGTCGACTGTTGAGGTAGGCTGGGCCAGTCTTGTGGAGTGCCTTGTGTGCGTGGATGAGGAGTTTGAAGGAGATTCTCCTGTCGACGGGGAGCCAGTGCAGGTTCCTCAGGTGGGGGGTGATGTGGCTGTGGCGAGGTACATCGAGGATCAGGCGTGCGGAGGCGTTTTGTATGCGTTGCAGTCGCTTGATGAGCTTGGCCGGGGCTCCCGCAGAGGGCGTTCCCATAGTCAAGTCTGCTACTGACGAGGGCCTGGGTGACTGTTCTTCTTGTGTCTGTCGGGATCCACCTGTAGATCTTGCGAAGCATGCGGAGGGTGTTGAAGCAGGAGGATGAGACTGCGTTGACTTGCTTGGCCATGGAGAGCGTTGAGTCGAGGATGACTCCCAGGTTGCGTGCGTGGTCGGTGGGTGTCGGGGCTGCTCCCAGCGTCGTTGGCCACCAGGAGTCGTCCCAGGCTGAGGGTTGGAGCCGAGGATGAGGACCTCTGTCTTCTCCGTGTTCAGTTTTAGTCGGCTGATCTTCATCCAATCGGCAACGGCCTTCATTCCTTCATGGAGGTTGGATTTGGCGGCGAGGGGGTCCTTGGTGAGGGAGAGGATCAATTGAGTGTCGTCGGCGTAGGAGATTATGTTGAGGTCGTGCTGTCTGGCGATGTGTGCGAGCGGGGCCATGTAGATGTTGAACAGTGTTGGGCTGAGGGACGATCCCTGGGGTACGCCGCAGATGATCTCGGAGGCTTCGGATCGGAATGGTGGGAGGCGGACTCTCTGGGTTCTGCCGGCGAGGAAGGAGGTGGCCCATTCCAGGGCCTTGTCTCGGATCCCTGCGTCGTGGAGGCGTGCGCGTAGAGTGCGGTGGCAGACAGTGTCGAAGGCGGCGGAGAGGTCCAGCAGGATGAGGGCTGCGGTCTCACCGTTGTCCAGCAGGATCCTGATGTCGTCGGTGGCGGCGATGAGGGCAGTCTCAGTGCTGTGGTTGCTGCGGAACCCCGATTGGGATGGGTCCAGGATGCTGTTTTCTTCGAGGTATCGGGTTAGCTGTTTGTTGACGATCTTCTCGATGACCTTGGCTGGGAACGGAAGCAGGGAGATGGGCCGGAAGTTCTTGGGGTCTCTCGGGTCCGCCTTGGGTTTTTTGAGTAGGGCGTTGATCTCTGCGTGTTTCCAGCTCTCTGGGAAGGTCGCGGTCTCGAAGGAGAGATTGATGATGTTGCACAGGTGGGGTGCGATGGAGCTGCTGGCTTTGTTGAAGATGTGGTGCGGGAAAGGGTCTGACGGGGAGCCGGAGTGTATTGTGCTCATGGTCTTGATGGTGTCCTCGATGTTCACGCTGGCCCAGGCTGGCAGGAGGTCGTGGTCGATGGTGTGCGGCGGGTCTGGTGCATCGATCTTAGTTGGGGCTGTCTGGGTGTTGAAGCTGTCGTGGATGTCGGCGATCTTGCGGTGGAAGAAGGTGGCGAGAGAATCGCACAGGGGTTGCGACGGCGGGATGTCGTTGGAGCTGGGGTTGGAGAGTTCCTTCACGATGTTGAAAAGCTCCTTGCTGTTGTGTGCGTTGTTGTCGAGGCGGTCTTTGAAGGAGATTCTCTTGGCGGACTTGATGAGGTGGTGGTGGTTACGGATGGCGTCTTTGTGGGCTGCGTGGCTGTCCGGTGTCTTATCACTGTGCCATTTCTTCTCTAGTTTCCGGCAGGTACGCTTGGAAGCTAGGAGTTCCGAGGTGAACCAGCTGGCTCTTTTGGTGATGTCACTGTAGGTGAGTTTTTTCAGCGGGGCGAGGGTGTTGGCACAGTCGTCCATCCATCGTCTGAGGTTGCAGGCAGCGTCGTCGGTGTTGGATGGGTCGGGGGGAGGGCTGAGAGCGAGGGTTGCCCATAGTTGGTCTTCGGTGACTTTGCTCCAGCAGCGGCGTGGGATCTGTTGGGTGCGGTGGTGTGTGGTGGGTTTCTGGAAGGTGAAATGGATGCAGCGGTGGTCGGTCCAGAGGAGTTCCGTGGTGTGGCTGAAGGAGACGTGGGAGCTTGAGGAGAAGATGGGGTCAAGCGTGTGGCCGGCGGAATGGGTCGGTGTTGTGACGAGCTGGCTCAGACCGAGGTTGGCGAGGTTGTCGATCAGGGTGGTGGAGTTGCTGTCGTTGTTGTTCTCCAGGTGAAAGTTCAGGTCTCCGAGGAGGATGTAGTCGGTAGAGGTCAGGGCGTCCGTGCTGATGAAGTCGGCGATGGAGTCGCTGAACTGGGGTCGGGGCCCAGGGGGTCTGTAGACAAGGGTGCCTCTAAGGGTGGTGTTGGGGTCCGTGTGGATCTGGAAGTGCATGTGTTCGGCGGTGCTGAGAGTGTTGTCGGTGCTGGTCGAGACCCTGATGGTGTTCTTGTGGACGATGGCGATTCCTCCTCCTACTGCGTTGACGCGGTCTCTGCGGGTGATCTTATAGCCGTCTGGGATGGCTATGGCGATGTCGGGGGCGGAGGAGTCGTTCATCCAGGTCTCTGTCAGGAAGGTGACGTCTGGTGATGATGTGTCGAGCAGGTCCCAGAGCTCGACGGCGTGTTTGCGTGCGGAGCGGGTGTTCAGTAGGATGCATCGGAGGTGGTTGAGGTCCTTCTTGGCGGGCGCCTCGGTGGCTCTGAGGCTGGTGTAGCTGCAGTTCCGGCAGGTGAAGGGACCATGGGTGCGTTTCGGTGCGGCCTTGAAGCAGTTGTGCGTCCGTCCGGGGTTGAGAGCGTGGAGTGTGGTGGCATCGTATCGGCGTCGGTCCTCGAGGCTGGTGCGGGGGGTGCACGGCCCAGGGGGTCTGGCGCTGGGCGCGGTCCAGGCGCGGACGGGCGCAGACGGGCTTGCCTTAGGCGCGCCTTCGGTGCGCCAGCGGCGCGGCCGCCATATATGGGGAGGTGGGAGGGAGGAGCAGCTGGGAGGCGGGAGGCAGGGGCAGCGAATGGGCAGTCAGGGGGGCGGGGCCGCAGGGGACGCAGCGGCGGGAGTGGAGCGAGGCAGCGAGGGGTACAGAAGGCAAAATGGGCACAATTCAATGGGGGCAGCGAGGGAAACAGAAGGCAAAATGGGCACAATTCAATGGGGGCAGCGAGGGAAACAGAAAGAAAAATGGACACAGGGAGAATGGGGGCAGCGAGGGAAACAGAAGGCAAAATCGGGCACAATTCAATGGGGGCAGCGAGGGAAACAGAAAGAAAAAAGGACACAGTGAGAATGGGGGCAGCGAGGGAAACAGAAGGCAAAATCGGGCACAATTCAATGGGGGCAGCGAGGGAAACAGAAAGAAAAAAGGACACAGTGAGAATGGGGGCAGCGAGGGAAACAGAAGGCAAAATGGGCACAATTCAATGGGGCAGCGAGGGAAACAGAAAGAAAAATGGACACAGGGAGAATGGGGGCAGCGAGGGAAACAGAAGGCAAAATGGGCACAATTCAATGGGGGCAGCAAGGGAAACAGAGAGAAAAATGGACACAGGGAGAATGGGGGCAGCGAGGGAAACAGAAGGCAAAATGGGCACAATTCAATGGGGGCAGCGAGGGAAACAGAGAAAAAAGGACACAGTGAGAATGGGGGCAGCGAGGGAAACAGAAGGCAAAATGGGCACAATTCAATGGGGGCAGCGAGGGAAACAGAGAGAAAAAAGGACACAGTGAGGATGGGGGCAGCGAGGGAAACAGAAGGCAAAATGGGCACAATTCAATGGGGGCAGCGAGGGAAACAGAGAGAAAAAAGGACACAGTGAGAAAGGGGGCAGCGAGGGAAACAGAAGGCAAAATGGGCACAATTCAATGGGGGCAGCGAGGGAAACAGAAGGCAAAATGGGCACAATTCAATGGGGGCAGCGAGGGAAACAGAAAGAAAAATGGACACAGGGAGAATGGGGGCAGCGAGGGGAAACAGACGGAGAACGGGCACCGAGGCCACAAGCAGAGGGGCGAGCTTACCAGCATGCATTGAGTGAAATGCTACTGTCAGTTGTCTTCTCAGGCACTAAATTGATTGTTGTGATATTGCTGATCGTTTCAGAACCCTTCCGAAAGCCATTCTAGTACATGGGTAAGATATCCTTCTCTGCCGACCATTCTTCTAATTCGGATAGGAGAATATGTGCAAACATTTTTGCATCAAGTAGGGCTGTTCTGTAGATTTTTGGCTCTTGAGAGTTTTCCTTCTTATGTATTGAATGGAAGATTGCCCTCTATGATTCAGGATTGTAGCTGTCTCCAGAATAGAGTTGTAAAGGCAACACAATTGTCATTTCCAAAACTCCAATTTGGTCTTAAGTATTGAAACGGGGATACCGTTTGGTCCAGGGGCACTATTTCCCCGACATACCTCTAAGGCCTCTTTCATCATTTTTTATTTTTATTTTTATACTGACAATCAATTTTCCAACATGTGCCTTAACTTCTGTCACGTTTCAATTGTACATCAAAGAACAACTCTGATAATTAACGAGTTCATGTCTCTGCATTGATATTATTAAAATCTGGTTTAATTTGTTCTAGTATTCTAACTAACCCCCAATTTCTTTGAATCATGCAGTCCTGACCATTGCGTGATATTATACCATCTCTTAAATTCAAACACATTTTTCTTTATTCCAGCACTTCCATTTGTACTCTGCTCTTCGCTCCTTCAGGTCTACCTGTAGCAATGGCTATGAATGCGAGGAACAGGAGACCTCTATCACTGCATTGAACTTTACTGAATGCCAACATTAAAGGGAAAGGGGCTGCATTCAGTGAATGACATCAAGGGAAGCATTGACTGGTCCCCTAGACCAGCGATTCTTAACGTTTTGACATCTATAGACCCACACTGAATCTCTCCTGGAAACCAGCCACCCTGTCTTAAGCAATATCTACAATTTGAACCTCAAAACAATACACAAAAATACAGAAACAAGCAAACATCAAACAAATACACAAATTATAAAATATTTAATTCACAAACAAAAAAATAAAAATTGTAATTTTAATGGCAAGGTTTGACCTTTTCAAAATATAGTTTAATTTCTAAAAGGCTAAGCAGTCTGGTAGTATCTAGCATATCACTTTGTCTTTTTTGCTCCTAATGCATACTCTATTTTTTGTCAGCACACACCAGTGCTTCAAATGAGCCTACCAATTGTCGATACTAGATTCCATTTGCTTTACTTGTGCTGCTTCAACAAATAAAACATATGGAGACAAATTTTTTTTTATCACCAGTTTCAAATTCCTTCACGTTTACAGAGAATTTTCAAATTTAAAATGTTTCAGTATTTAATTTTCCAAACAGTTGTGGACCCCGAATGTAGGCATCACGGGCCCCAGGTTAAGAACTGCTGCCCTAGACATCTGTCTGCTCCTACCATTGTCCAAAACTCAAATTCAGCAAACTTTGCCACTTTGCAAGCGGGTTATAATCCTATTTAGGGAGACACTGTCTCATCAACAGTTTGCAACACCATTGCGATTGCAAGCCATTGATGCATTTCATTGAAACTCGGGAGGAATGGGTGTTCTTTCAGGCTCCCTCGATCTTCCGATTTCCCATCAGTCACAAAGTGTATTTTGTGAGTTTGATAGTTATTTCTGACATGCACTTCATTCTTTGTACATTAGAACTTGAATTTTTTTGGTTGTGAAACCTGTGATGTTTTTAAAGCTAAAGCTTTTTATCCACAAAAATAAATATTACTTCAGGCCGTAGCATTTTTGTGGATTATCCTCTGATGTTTATTTACTGTTTTTGCACCTTTTGGCTATATATCCTATTTTTAGCCAGTGTGTGTTTTTTTCATTGCCTTCTTGTTCTAGAGCCAATCTCCACAATAAGGTTGTCACAGAAGACAATCCTGGCTTCTTCTATTCTCTCTGGTAACCAGCAACATTTCTTTAATTTTTTTTTGCTTAGTTGATTTCAAAGATCAATATCTTTATCATATTTTACCAACAGCAACAAACAAACGCACAACTGTTTGCAGTGTTTTGTAGATGACCTTATGGTTTGCCTTGTAAAACAATAGATGTAAAACAGTAGCAGACTCCAGCAAGTCATCAAGATAAATATGAATGCTGGCGATCATATGATTTCCTCATGATTGATGAATAATCTTTGTAGAAGTTCCTTTCACTACTTCCACAACAGACCCAAGAAGACATATTTGCAAGTATAATGAGTGTAGGCTGGATTATTGTGTAAAAAGTATTTAGGAAATCTCTACAGAAAAGACTGTACAGTTCTCATGGTATTGCTGCTGCAGCAATTTGTAATAACTGTGCCTTACAGTTTATAGCAGCTTTGCAAGATCTTTATAACACCCTTGACAGTTCCTTATTGTGCAAAAGCAATTAACAATAACGAAGCTGCTGGCCTACTCACTATGTGAAACAAGTTCTAAATACCTTTCTACATCCCTTGTTAGGTTCTTGACGTAAAAACTTTGAATCACTAAGCAGAACTCCAGTTGACTACTTTCCAACATCTGTTACCATCCACTTAGCTACTTCACTGACCGTGGGCATCACCTTCATAACTAAGAGATCTTTTTGGGGAGGAACCCCGAGTCATCATGACTCAAACATGCAGTTATCACCAGGCTTCTGAAAAGTCTTCCCTCAAACTAGAAACCACTTTCACATTCTGTGTTGTTCCCAACACTGTAACCTCTCATGCACCCACTCCCTGGTGCAGAGCAAAACTACAGTACCAACAAAATGCATTCCTCGATGAGAGGCTTCACGATAGGATGGTAAAGTCAGGTCTCTGAGGAGAGCACAGCTCTGATCATCTCCTCTTGATATTTGGGTCATAAGGAACTTCTGGCTGCTTCTTATCAATTTGCATATTGAGAGAAGGGCGCAAGTATAAGTTTGCTCTGAGTGCTTAATGACCCACGTAACATGACAATCTAAAGGACTTAGCAGTATTTTCAAAAGTCGGTAAAAGAGAGGCACTCCAACGGTTGGAGTTCAAGAATCTTCCCCAAAACACTAGTATTTTGCCCGGTGAAACACATTTAAGTTTGAGAAGCTTATCCCAGACATCTGATTGGGCTGCCTGGAATCCTCAGATTTTTGAGTTGTGCAGGAGCAGAGCAGTTGTGTGAATAAGGTTTGGGGTTTTAAATTCATCACTCTGTTTAACTGATTTTTTTTAAAACATATCTTTATTAACATATATGGTTTTCGTTTCCACAATTGCACGACAAAACGCAGAGTTTCAGTGCGGTTCTCAACTATCCCACTAGGCAGGGTGACGTACATGTCGACTATAATCTTGGGGTAGGATGTAACAACATGAAATCCCTATTTAAGCCTAGTGCCTGCTTATCCTTGCGCGCCACACACTCATCACCCTATAAATTGACTAACGTACACCCTGCCTATCTCTGCTTCCTTGTCCTGCCTCCGTACCAGGATCGGGCAGTGCCCCCATCGATTGAGTACACAACCAGTTGGGCTGAAACATATAATCCTATAGCATGAAAAACAAACCCAAAAGATCTAACAAATAATAAGGAACCAATAAAGCCCTGCATGCAAAGAGGGGACAAGAGCGCAATAGCATCCAGCGGTGAAGGCATGAAAGCCAACAGTTATGCAGCCTATGCCGTACTTCACTTGTGACTCCCTGGGGGGGCGGAGGGGGAGGGAGAAGGGACAGGGGAGAGGGGAGGGGGGCAGGGAGCGACCTCCACCCCGCTAACCCCGGCCCCCGAACCACCGCCCACACTCATTCAACACCGTCGTCATCCAGCCACTCCCACCGGAGGGGGAGGCCACGTGCCGTCTAGGCCTCTACGGCTTGCCCCAACCGTGCACCCATGTGAGTATCATTCACTATCACTCGCTTCCTCCACACTAGTGCTGCGAGCTTGCTCCGGGTTTTCCCAGTTCGCCAGCACCTCCTTCCATAGATCTGCAATCGGTCTTCTCTGGATGCCCCTCGCCTCTTCCCAACCCAAGGCCCTAGCCTCTGCTCCCGCCCAACTAATAACCTCACTGTTCCAGCTGGCCACCTGCGGCCCAATAGCAGATTTCCACACCAGTGCAATCCGTCTCTTAGCTAAGCCCAGAGCCAGGTCTTTAAACCGAGTCCCTACCTTCCGCTTAGGCGGACGTGGGAATAGCCCTAACAAACAGACCTCTATGGATAGCGCCAGATCCCTCCCCAGTGCCTCCTTAATCTTAGCCATGACTCCCTCCCAGTACAAACGTACTACCTCACAACTCCATGTCATATGTATGAAACCAGCATCTACATAAGCGCACCTCGGGCACTTCTGCATCTCACCCCGTATGTAACATTTAGTCTATGAGGCGTCATATATACCATGTGGATATAGTTAAATTGTGTATATTTAAGTCTAGTGTTTCTCGAGATTTTCTTGTGAGATCTCAGTACTTTACTCCATTCACTATCTGTAAATTCCCTTTCTATCTCTCTTTCCCACTTACCCCGAAGACCTGTCATGGGGCCTGTGGCTGCGGCAACCAATGCTTCATGGTGCCAACGCACTTGGTGCCCTGCCGTGCCCAACGTATTCAATGCATGCAACACCGGGTGGGTCGCAGGCTCGTCCCGCCCTCCACCCCAGAGCTGTCCAAAGGTACGAACCAGCGCTTCATATTGCAGGAACCGGCTGGGGGAGAGGCCATAGACATCCATCAGGTCTGCAAACGGGACCAGGCAGCCATCCTGATAACAGTCGCCCACTGAATCTAATCCCGCCTCCGTCCACGCCTGCAGCTGCTCCGCCGTGAACACAGTCAGCGGGTCCCCATGGGGGAGCCCGACCAAAGGTAACGTGGGGGTATACCACCGGGTCCCACCCAGCCGACACACACAGCGTTTCCATGTGTGTATGGCTGTGAGCTGTAACACCGACTTGTATGGGACACTAATTGCTGGTTTCAACAGTTTGGCCAGCAAAAGAGCCGGAGCACCATCCGGCTCCATTAGCCAGGTCCCCTCTGCATTCACACCCTCCATCCACTGCGCTAGCCATTCCAACTGGGCAGCCAGCATATATAGTTCAAAATCTGGTACCCCCAAACCTCCCTGCTCCATCGGACGTTGTAACGTCTGCAACGAAACGTGGCGCCTACCATCCCCTCAGATCAGGTCCCTCACCAGGGCATTCAGAGGACTGAACCATCCCCAGGGCATCCGGGTCGGCAAATTAACAAAAAAGTACAACAACCTCGGCAGCATGACCATCTTTAGCAGAGAGACTCTCGCCATGACTGGCAGCTGTAGAGTGCCCCAGAAGTGCACGCACGCCCTGAGGGACCGCAGCGCCCTGTCCAAGTTCCCACCCCGCAGGTCCTCTAGAGAATGAAAGACATGAATCCCAAAATATTTAAATGAATGGGATGCCCAGTTGATGTCAACCGGGAGACACGCTGGCCGAAGCGACGGACCCTCTAAAGGAAACAGGAAGGTCTTTTTCTTGTTAACCTTCAAGCCTGTCAGCGCCTCAAAGCGCTCCAGGAGTGAAAGCACCGCTGCCGTACCAGGCACTGCTGCCTGCAGGTATACCAACAGATCATCGGCATACAATGAAATCGTATGCCTCCGCCCGTCCAATGTAATACCCAGACCTGAACCACCCTGCCGAATCAGCTCTGCAAGGGGTTCGATCGCCAGTGCGAACAACAGAGGTGAGAGAAGGCACCCCTGTCGGGTCCCCCGCTGTACTTGATACTGAGAGGATACTGTTTTCCCGATCTTGACCAGTTGGTGAAGCATATAACAGTCGAACCCATTTCACCCACCCCTCTCCAAGGCCCAGCCGCAGCATAGTCTCAAAAAGGTACTCCCACCCAACCGTATCAAAGGCCTTCTCCAGATCCACTGACAGCACAGCCGCTGAGGGCAGGGATTGTATCTGCTCATGGAACAGAACATAGTACAGCCTGCGCAAGTTATAGGAGGTATTACGGGAGGGGATAAAGCCGTTTTGGTCTGAATGGATAATGGAGTGCATATGCGGCAGCAACCGGACTGCCAGTATTTTGCTGAGGACCTAGAAATCAAGATTAAGCATTGAGAGTGGTCTGTACTCTGTCACCGGAGCATTAGCCTCCTTAGACTTGGGGAGAGGTATCACCAACGCACTCTGGGTCGACTCAGGAAGGGCACCTCGGTGCAAAGACTCTGCATATAGGGTCACCAGTCTGGGGGCCAAATGATCAATATAGGCCCCGTAAAATTCCACCGGAAGTCCATCCGGACCCGGCGTCTTCCCCTTTGCCATGGCTGTGATAGCTGCCCTAACTTCATGTAGAGGCACTGGGCTCCCCAGGTCCTCCTGCACCTGATCGTCCAGAGCCTACAATGGCAGCGCCCCCAGAAATTCCTGAACATCTGAGCTAGAGACCGGCCCGGGGCTAGAATATAACTTCGCATAAAAGGTTCTAAACTGGGTGTTAACGGCATCGGGGTCGTGAAGTAACACTCCTGCGTCCGTCTGAACCCGCGTGATCGGCACTCCCCTGCTTTCAGGCCTAATTAACCACGCTAAGAGCGCCCGGCCCTCCCCTCCTCCCTCTGCACCCTGTCAAGATATTCACTGTAACTATGGCACCTCAATCTTCCTAACGCTTAGTTGTAGCTGGCGTGGGCCTCCTGCAGGCGCTCAGCAGCAGTAGCCTCCAACCCCTGAACATTGTCCAGACGCCGGATTCGAGATTCCATATCCAGCAATTCTTGCTTAATTTCCCGATGTGCACCAATGGATTGCCCCAGGCAGTGGCCACGCACCACCACTTTAAACGCCTCCCACTCCACCAAGACCGAGGACGCCGACCCGGCGTTAACCGAAAAATATGTCTCAATAAGGGACTTCAGAGAGTCCCGGAAAGGTGCGTCCTCCAACGCCAGCGGATTCAGTCTCCACAGCGGAATCAGGGGGCTATGATCCGATAGGGTCCTACCCAGGTACTCAGTACGCGTGACAGAGGTACTGAAACTAGGAGTGCATATGAAGGTGTCTAACCTAGTGTGGACTTGATGCATAGGGGAGAAATATGAGTATTCCCTGTCTGTTGCATGTTGTAGCCTCCAGGCGTCTTCCAGGCCCCAGTGACTGATCCAGTTCCGAAACCCCGCTGCGTCTGGGCCCCCAACAGTGGCGGGCGGGATCTGTCCGCCACAGTATCTGCCACACAATTAAAATCACCACCAATCAGTGTGTCCCCCCCACATAGTCAACCAACTGAGCCGAAAGCGAGTCGAAGAATAACAACTGATCTACATTTGGCGCATACACACTCCCAAACATCACCTCTCTCCCAGCCAACTTCCCAGCCACCAGAACGTACCTGCCCTCACTATCTACCTTGGTGCGGGTGTGCTCAAAGGTGACCCCAGGCCTCACCCATATCAGTACTCCTCTAGCAAAAGCAGAGTAAGTGGTGGCATAAATTCGGCCTCTCCACCTCCTGCGTAGGTTAGCCACCTCACCTCCAGTCAAATGGGTTTCCTGTAAAAGAGCCACATGCACATCCCTCCTTTTCAAGTGCGCATAAATCTTATAGCGCTTGGCCATAGACCCCATGCCCCGTATGTCCCAGGTAATGAATTTGAATGGAGTATGCATTGGTCAAAATGATTTCACACCCTCTCCCCCACCCGCCCCCACCGCCACCGCAGTTACCAACACCCACTGCCACCGCAGTTACCAACACTCCAATCCCTGCAGTCCCACCCCTCCCTGCATGCAGAAAACAAAAACTAACGTCCCGAATAGGACAACTCCCCGACCCCAGGACAGTCTAGCAACGGCCATCCGCCCAAACCCTAGACAAAACGGCATCAACAAGAGAAGGCCCAAAGCGACAAGGCTAGGACCTAAGGGGAGCGTGGCAGTCACTACGGGCGTCCAACTAACACACCAATAAACACCCAGAGTGCGCCAGCCATGATATGCCGGTCCAGCCCACCCCCCGGAGCGCACATGACCATTGTCACCCCCACTTCAAGACCCCAGCATTGGAAGCAGGCACATGAGCACAAAACAGAGGGGAGGGGGGGGAAGAGGCAGCACAAGGGAGGAGGAGGGCGCAGGAGAAGCCAATGGAACACCCGAAACAACATCTCACATTTTAGATAATATTCAACAAGGTTCAGTCTGATAGTAGACTCAATGCTCAGCAATGTTTATGCTCAGCATCTTCACAACTCAGTCTTTTAGTAACTTCACAGATGGTTAAAAAACCCTCAAATGTTGATGCACTACAAACCAATGTATTACAGTGCCACAGAGTAGTTTCACTACTAAAGTACTTTCTATAATAAACCATCAAGTATCATTACTAATATAAAGTGCTAAGTGCAAATCGAGGGACCTTCTTGCCCCAAATAAAGGATGTAAACATAGACTCTAATTTAGCAAAGAAAGAGGCCATTAAAACACAGGGAATCGCAGAAAAAAGGAAATTAAACAGCGGAAGAACGGACATTTTGATCAGTGCAACCCTGCCCAAAATGGTTAATGGAAGAGAATTCCATCGCAAAAATAAATCCTGGACTTTTCGTAGAAGTGGGGCGAAATTTAAATCATATAATTCAGAAATTCGAGCCGTAAAATGAACACCCAGATATCTTTTCGGTTTTGTATTTAGGCAAGGGAGAATATCGAGATGTAAATCCGTAGGTGCACAACTACACTGTATAATTTCTGTTTTTTTAAAATTGATTTTATATCCGCCAAGCAACTCAAATTGCTCGAAGATCTCAAAGACTTTTGCTTGGACCTCCTTCTCAGGCTTTATTATGAGCATGATATCGTCGGCGTACAATTTCAATTTTCTCATAGTTGGCAGTGGAGGGCAGATATCCAAACTGTTCCTGATGGCTATCGCCAATGGCTCGATAAAAAAGGCGAATAACACCGGGGACAGTGGACAGCCTTGTCTAGTCCCCCGTCCCTCGAATTGCACTTAGCACTTTATATGAGGAGCTGGAAAATGGTGGATTAGCTGTCCCTAACTTTAGGGATTATTATTTTGCATACTTTGCACAATATATGTCTAGGTTTAAGCCAGAACTACAATCGAGTTTTTTTATTAATTATTTTATTAACTTAATCGTCAAAGAGAATCAGATCCACTGCCCACTAACAATCGTTAAATCTCCTAAACTAGTACGGTATAAGTGTATGCAGTGGTTTTTCCATAAACGTCAGGCCTTTTATAGAAGATACTCTATCCCCGCAATTAACTCTTCAACTCCGTTATCTGGTCTCATCTCACTATCTGGGATCAGAGATTCGTCTGTAATTACACAAAAATGGACCAAGGCTGGCTTTGGGAAAATCTCAGATTCCTTAAGGAATGATAGATGGCTAAATATAGCTGAAATGTCTCTTTTAATTCCAAATGATTTCCTTCTCATTGGGTCATACAACATTTTTAGTAAGTTCCTGAGTAAGCTTGATTTGGTCCAGATCATTGAACGGAAATGCTTAGTATATGATCTATTAGAAGATACCGCATTTAAGAAACCCGGGGAATGGAAAAAGCGTTTAGCCTCTATCAAGGGCATGGATCTTGAGGTGAAGGCCATAACTAAATGGGCAAAACATGAGGAGATGGAAATCACAGCAAGTATGTGGTCAGCAGTTAATAATCTCAACTTTAGTACGTTAAGGGATGCCAGTTGGCGAAGGATGTTATTTTTTAGTAAATGGCTACTTTATAGAACTCCACTTTTCCTATCTAAGGCTTACCCCAACCAATCTGGGCAGTGCTTTCGTTGCCTTAACCATCCTTCAGCCAATTGGACAGAAGCCCCCAGCCAGTTTCCTCACAGCTACTTCATTAGATTCCACACTGGATTCAGACTCGGATCCTTTGTCCACCAACCTGAAATCGCTCTTTGGTGTCTGGGGCGTGTAGTTCCTAATGGAGTACAGAAGCAATCTTGTCCAGCCAGGCAGCACAGAAAGAGCCTCTTAATGTTTGTATTTTGCATGCTGCTTACACACACAGCCACCAATGCCTACTACTGGCACTACAAAGCCACCAGTCCTGGCTTTTCCCTGACTCTGCCCCTCTCTCAAACCCATGTAGAGGACCACAACATGTTTGGGTTGCACCTCTATACTGCGACAACCCTGCTTCCTTGTGCTAGTGATTCTCTCCTGCATCTTTGGGAGTAAGTAATCAAAGAATGTGTTTTGAGACCAGGTGTTGAAAAGGTTTGTTGTGAGGGTTCTTCAATGTATTATAAATAATGTGGCCTTGAAACTTGACCTTCAACCCTCCCTCTTAGCAGAACACCCTCAGCCCACAACATATATCAAAAAATAAGATGTGATCAACCAAAATACACTTTGGGTTTTAGTATGGCCCCTGTTGGCAGGGAACTCGAGCTAAGAAAAATAAAAATATACTATCCCTACTGTTCTGAGCAAAAATAACACTGCACATGTACCGTCCTAAAGAAATAAAACCTAACTAATGATCTCTCCCTAGTGCATAGTATACGAGTTATCGAAGAGTGATAACATTCTTACAGTATTTTAATAAGCATGCTTTCCTTTTTTTAGGGCACACATGACATCATTCTTTCCCAGAATGATTTCAGTGAAGAAAATGAACAGTTACAGACGCAAGTGACAAAACTTCAAGCAGAGAAGAAAGATCTTCTTGGCATCATTTCGGAGTTGCAGCTCAAACTGAATGCTTCATCAGATGACTCCTTCATAGAGATTAGAATGGCTGTAAGTTTTCTGCTCAGATGTAAACATTGTAGTGTCTCCATGAATGTGGCGTTTGACACAAATACACAATTGGCATCTGCTCTGAACATGTAGAGGATGGGGAGATTAGCTGTGGTTGTGTCTTTGTGATAAGGAAGGTAAGCATTGAGAGCTGTTTTGAATATGGGAAAGAATGAGAGATAATGGAAGGTTATTTTACTTTTGCACTCATATAGAATGCGGTTAACAAAGGTATCAGCGGTCATTATATTTTAATAAAACAGTGATCCATGCCACTTTCAAAATGAACGAGAAAATAATATTGAATAAAGTGTAACCAGCAGAAGGAGTATGTGCTATAAAGTCAGTGGAAATTTGAGCAGCACCTCCAATAAGAGGAAGACTACCATAGAGTGTTCAGAGGAATGACAGTGAAGAGTAGAGAAAGAGTAAACTGAAAATAGACCGTGAATAGAAATAGCCTTATATGGAGAGAAAAAAGACTGTGAACATGGGTATCTGAAATGAATTTTGGTCTATGACCTAGATTATGTTATCATATACTAACAAATAGTGCAAGGAAGGAGAGGTAGGGCAAAGATGGGAAGGGGGAGTAAGGGAAGAGAGTGAAGACAAAGGCATAGAAACTGAGTAAATAACAACTGAGAAAGAAGACTGAGTAGTTTTGGGGTTTTTCTGAAATGACTCCAGAACATGTTGTAAAGAAGCATTTTCTGCTTTTGTTTCGGAACTGGAGTGGAGATTTAGAGCATCTCAAGTTTACTGGAAGTGTATTCCAAAAGACAGGTGTGGCGCTGGCTAAAGCTTGCTTTGCATTTTTTTGTTTTCCTTGTTTCTTAGTTCTCAAAGTTCTGTTATGCATACTTCTGAGATTTCCTTCTGTCTCAGATAGGTAAAGTTCTATCACATTTACTTGTTCAGCTTTGAGCAAGTTCTTGCGAAGAAGTCCAAATAGACTGAATAATCAGACTCTCAAGGCTGCGCAACTGGGTTTGGGTCTTTAATGAACTATCCCTGACTTGCTGGAAAGCTTACTGTTAAATCACCATGATCAGGACGAGGCAGATTTGAAGTCCGTTATTTCAGTATAGGCTTTACACAGAGACCTCATCCACAGGACAAGCTGTGAGCAGCCTCCAACCGCTTGCTCAGCCAGTCTTCACAATCACCTCCGCACCCTTGGTTACAGTACAATGCATACCAAAGGTTCTGTAACCTAAGATACCTCATCATCCAGACATACCAACACATATTTGTTATGTGAATCTACTTTTACTGGCCCAAGTATGTCCAGAGCAATGTCAACCCAGGGACCCGACGCTTGCTCCCTGATCGTCATGGGTTGTGTCCTGCACTTTAACACCTTGTCACATTGCACGCATTCTATGCAATCACCTACCTCTCTTTCAATCATTAAGTCCATGGACAGTCACCAATAGCTCTCCCTAATTCTTTCTTTAGTTTTAGTTATGCCCAAGTGACTAGCATGAGCACTCTTGACCAGTCTATCTCTCAAACCCAGAGGTGGTACTAGTTTGCTCCCTCTCAAAAGTACACCATCCATCACTGATAACTCATTACTCACTTCCTAGTAACCCAGGGCATGCTGGTCACACCTATTCTTGCTTGACCATCCCTCCAAAACCCCTCTCACAACATATTGTAAACACTCATCTTGCACCATTCTTTTCCACTCTTCTTCCTGTACAATATCCTCAGTGATGACACAAACCTTTACCTCTTCATCAAACTCTTCCCCACCAAAGTCCTCTTCTTCCAACACTGCATCAGTATCCGGAGCGCCTTGCATCTTTGAAAGACAGCTTGCAAATTACTTGTCCCAGGTACATGTGAGTACAAACTCGAACTCCTGAAGCGCAACCACCCATCTTCTAGTGCGACTTGAAATTTGATCAATCCCCTTTTTCCCAAAACCTTCTTTGAGGGGCTTATGATCTGTCTTTATCTTAAATTTGCGTCCCCAAAGAAACTTTCTCCACTTCCTGAAAGCCCAAAATACACCAAGAGCTTCCTTCTCTATAACCGAATAATTAAGTTCAGCACCCCTCAATCCACGAGACAGAAATAAAATAGTTCTATAAACATCCTCGGACCTCTGCAACAAAACAGCCCCCAACCCTTTGGAGCTGGCATCTGTCATTACTATGACATCATCCCTGGTATCAAAGCTTCCTAAATCAGAGGCCTTCTCCAATCCAAGTTTCACATCCCTAAATTCCTTTTCACAACCGTCACTCCACAAAATTCTTCTCCCTTTTTTTAACAGAGATCTGAGGAGAACTGTTCTCTCAGCGAACTTTGGCACAAGCTTGTTGTAAAATTTCACCATTCCCAAACATTTTACAAGTTCTTCTTTGCATTTAGGTGAAAACAAACACTTAATGGTGTCTACTAAACCTTTCTTTGGCCTAATACCTGATCCAGCGATTTGGTGTCCTAAATACTCTATCTCAGGTACATTGAACTTACATTTGTCTCGCTTTAATGTGAGACCTGCCTTCTGCAAGTTTCCAAGTACCTCACGTAGTTTTTTATTGTGCTCTCTTATATTGGACCCTAAAACTAGTATATCGTCTTGATATACCTTGACGCCCATCACTCCCTTCAATACCCTTTCTATCGCCCTCTGGAACACCGAAGCCGCTGATATAAGTCCAAAGGGCATCCGCAAAAACTTAAATGTTCCATAGGGCGTGGCAAAAGACCTCAAGTCTTGCGAAGAGTCAGTCAGCATAATTTGATGGTATGATGGCCTGAGGTCCAAAGAAGAAAGATGTTTTGCACCATTAAGCAAACACAACATTTCACTGATGTTTGGGGGGGTAATGGTACACATTCACAGCCTTGTTCAGTTCCCTCAAATCAGCGCATAACCTTGCATCACCATTGGCCTTGTGGGCTATCACCACTGGTACAAGCCACTCAGATGCTTCCACCTCTTTAATTTTCCCTCCAGCAATCAACCTGTCCAACTCTTCCTTCATACTATCTTTGACTGCCAAAGGCACATTCCTAACTCTGGCCACTTTTGGATGTACATAGTTCTTCAGACACCCAAGCTCTTCTCGGAAAACATCTGGAAATTCATCCGCCAAATCATCACATCCACCCATGACACTACAAACAGACGGAACATCTTTTACGCACACCGAGGGATTAGCATTTGGGTCTAGGAACACATAGAGATCACGTTGATGAATCCAGCTTATTATTGAGTCTCCCTTCACTGATACATAAATCTTTCCAGGTATCATGCGATCTTTGAATTCCACAGTACCCCAAAAATATCCACCCAGCTTTATTGACTCCCCACCATACCCTCGAGGGTTTTATATCTGGCTTTGAGAGTTTTACTTTGACTTATCCTCATAAAATGTGTGTGGAATCAATGTTTTTTTAGCCCCTGAGTCAAACAACATCTTGACTACTTCTCCATTGACGTGTACTACTTCAAAAGCCCCTTCTAAACCATCAACCTTATTTTGTAGAACAATTACGTCCTCCACCAGGTCAATATCACAATCCACTTCCCTTACTTTTTTTTACTTTGGAATTACAGCATTTGGTCACATGACCTTTCCTCCCGCAATTCTTACAAGTAGCCTTCCATTCTGGACACAGCTTACTATTAGCCATGTGACCTATCTCCCCACAGCGATAACATTTGCCTGAAAATGTGCGACTTATCTTGCTTCCTATGTCACATTTGCCTTGAATAGATTTATTCTCATTCTCTTTTTCCGTCACCACCTTGACTAAAGCACCTTTAATCTTGCTTTCTTGTACTATGTCTTTGCGAATTACTTCAACATATGCCTTTGAATGTTCCTGTGTTTTGGCTACATTCAAGACTTCATGCAGCAAAGGGTTGTCTTTCTCCCACATTGCTCCCTTAGCCTTTTCTATAGAGCAACCCAACATAAATTGGTCCCTCAAACGTTCATCTATGGAGTTAATAAAGCTACAAGTTGAAGATAACCTGCGTAGCACAGTTATGTATTGTTCTACACTCTCGCTTTAACGCTTTATCCTCTTTCCAAAATGGTAGCGTTCAAGCACCGTACTCATCTTGGGAAGATAATGACGGTCAAGTTTCTTTATACAAATCTCATACTCATTAAGATCAGCAACTCCATCTTCGGATAGTTCAGGCAAATGTTCAAATACTTCTTGCCCTTCAGAAACTAGGCAGTGCATTAGCAGAGCAGTTTTCCTCTCGGCGCTAAGAGAAGCGCCACATACCTTAGCGTTATGTGCAAAAACTTTCCTCCATTTGATCCACTGTATTGGTGGATCACCAGGGGGGGTGAGAAAAAATGGAGGTGCTGTCACATCTTGCATATTGACAACACAAAAAAAAAAAATTCAACCCTTAAGCCTTAGCTCAGATCGTTGCTGCTGACATCAACTCAGAGAAAGATCATCCTAAATAACATATTAAAAATATAGTAAGACACAATGAGTTAGTGAACCGAAATGGCAAAATGACAACAAAGAGAAAAGACAAGGCTTGTACAGCTTTCACTGTGCGCTGGTTACAAGTCTGTAAAGCAGGTTATTGAGTGACACAGGCACGCTAAACCCAAGCTAATAAAACTGATTGTTGTTTGACCCTGATGAACTCCTGGTTTACCGTACACCACAACAGTCAAAACCAAAGTCCACTAAAGCTTTCCATGCTGAAGCACAATTACCGTATGCAGCAACAGTCAAGACCGATGTCCACCAATCTTTTCCAGGCTGAAGCGCTGCAAGCCCTGACCTCCTTTACTTGTTCGAAAATCACACCGAGACCAGCACACAATATTGTGCCCGATGGTCCTCAATCCAATATGGCAGCCATACGTTTGCACGTCTGTATGCGTCGTGACGTTTGACGCTCTCATGAAGACTTGACAAAGAAGAGATGTCCCACGACGTCTGACGTTCTCCTGACGTTCACTTGCCACCTTGATCGGCTCGAGCAGCGCTGAGCAGCTATTCAAATGTGGATTCCACAAGACGCTCGAGCCTCCAACAGACGGCATTTAACTTCACACAAGTCTTCTAAGGAAATACCACGTACCCTCAAGGAATATACTGCTGCGCCACTACATCCGGGTGTTTGCTCCAAAACGCCTTTAGCGTTGAGGTCTCCGTGCTGTGAGGCAGTTCCTCTTACGTGGTGTTTTGAGGGCTGATTTTCTTCTTTCAAATTAATGTTCTTGGTCCATGTTGTATTGCCTTATGCTTCTTTTGGAATTGTATGTATGTCATGTTGTTGGAGCATGCTAGAATGTTGAGTGGGTGGTGTTCTAGATGTGGGAGAGCGTCTACGGTTGTCCTGGAGGACAGTTGTTACCCTGGCTCTCACCTGTTCCCTATTACTGTTCTTGGAATAAATCCTTCTTTACTTCTACTACAACATCGCCTCTTTCGTCATTACAATTGGCGACGATTGGAGAACACACGTGGAGCAAGATTTAAAGACTTTTATTTATTTTTTTGTTTAAAGTTTCTTGTTTTTTTTAAAAACGGAACTTCAGCGGAACTATTGGACTATTGCTCCAACTCCTGGACCTCAAGAAGCACCGGAGCACTACTCTACGGGACGGAACGGCGATGGATCAACCTTAGAAAATCTGGTAATTAAACTTACCCTGCATGGCTGGAGACCGTTAGTGGCGGCATCTTTTGAGCTGGTGACAGCGTTCGGCTGCGCGCACTTCCCCTCGCTCTTACTGTGGAACTGGGAGTGTGCGTGCGCTCGTGTGCACAGCTTTGTCTAGATTTCCTCTTCCCTTAGAGGATTGTGTAGATGACCCTTGGGGCAATTATAGTATTGCTTTCATTCAGGATTCTGGAACCCCTGCCATTTCCAAGATGGAGTGGCTGGAGGAACAGAACAAAGATAAAGTGTTACAAATGGTGATGGAGTACATATGCAAGGGGTGGCCTAGGAAAGATAATATCACGGATGAGTTGAGACCGTTTTGGGAGGTGAGAATGGAGTTGTCTGTGGATAGAGATTTGGTTTTGAGAGGTGATAGCGTAATTCCACCTAAAGCTGTACGGAATAAGGTGTTGTGGCTATGCCATGAAGGTCATTTTGGAGTGATAAGAACTAAGCTGGTGGTTAAGGGTATTTTCTGGTGGCCGAAAGTTGATTCTGAGGTTGAGAGATTTGTTAGGGAATGTACTGTTTGCAATTCAGCAGATAAATCTTTAAAAACGCTGAGACCTCCCATGTGCGAGGGCATAATTCCCAGCCTTCCTTGGGAGATAGTTGCGGTGGATATTTTTGGACCTGTTGGTGAGGAAAAGGAGTTTGGTTTGGTGGCCATTGATTTATTTTCAAAGTGACCTGTTGTCAAAATGGTGGAAAGTGTGAATACTGGCACTGTTTTAAAGTTCCTGGATAAGTTGTTTGTAAGAGAAGGATTACCAGCTTGTATTGTAAGTGATAACGGAGTGCAGTTTACTTCTAAGGAGGCTAAACTTTATTTTGAGAAGTGTGGGATCAAACACAGAACTACTTCCCTGTATAACCCAAGTGGGAATGGCGTTGTGGAGCGATTCAACCGGGTTATTAAGGGTGTAATTCAGGCTGCTGTAAATAAACACTTGGACTGGAATCTTGAAATCAACAAAGCTGTTTGGACTTAGAGTGACTACACATGCTTCCACAGGGTGGTCTCCTTTTGTTATTATGAGGGGTAGGAAACCCAGGTGCAAATTTAGTCCTGGATGGTTGGTAAAAGGTGGAGTGCAGGAATGGTCTCCTGAGGATGTGATTTTTTTTTTAGTTCAAATCCATGAGGCGAGTAAGGTGTATTATGACAAGTCTGGGTACCAAGGCAACTAGTGTGGAAGTAGGAGAATGGGTCCGCATTAAAAAAACCTGGTAAGGTTTCCAAGGGTTTGAGTCAGTTTGAGGCACCTCAAGAGGTGGTGGAGGTGTTCAACAATGCAGTGAAATTAAAGGATGGTAAGGTATGGAACCTAAAAAGAGTCGCTTTTGATCTCAACCCAGAACATGGCGTACATGATGGGGTGTGTTCACCCTATGGTAATGCTTTTAATTCCGATTGGGTTGAAGATTTTCATTCCAGTACAGTCCAATCTAGTATGTCTTCAGATGGGTGTGTGGGTGCCGAGTGCGTTGAGAGCAACCAAAGTTCCTTGGATGAGGGAAGTATGATTCAGGGAGAGTTGCATCATCCTGCCATTCCAGCTGACACCATTCCAGCTGAGGGTACCAACACCAATGAGCTGGATGAGTGTGAACCCTCTCTGTGCAGTGGAGAGGAAGAGGTCATCGGAAAAAGGAAGAGAGTTCTTCCGGGATGGTTAAAGGATTATGTAGTGTGATCTTTAGTCCTTCGCTTACATTTATTGTATTTGGTTATTGTATTAAGTTTCCTTTTTATTTTTTCCGCTTTTCTCTCTGTTACGAAGTAGAAGTCAGGCAAGGTAAGCTTTCTTAACTTAATTTATTAATGTATAAGTACAACACACCGGCTGGAGTTACAGAAGCGTAACCGCCGGTCAGATCCTAAAGGCATCTCAACTAGGCTCTAACTGTCAAGCCAACTGTCAAACGGCATAATATCAGCTGGCATTCTAGAATGCCAGCTGATGTCACAGCAGGGTTAGCGCGAGGGCAGGGGACGCGCGTGGAGGTGACGGGAGCTCGCAGGGGACAAGCTGCAGCGCAACCTAAAACCATAACACAACACATCTCCTTCCGAAAAGGGAGAAGGAGAACAGAATGCATATATTAGCGCCGCCTGCTAGGTTATTCACATACGAAGTCTTTGAACTTGCTAGGCATGACCACGGTACGCCCGCATCTGCTGGTGGTGTTTTCACCAACAACGGGTCCCCCCTCAGACACTGCTTCTTCATCAGACGTTCCCGCACTGTCAGCACTGGTGGACTCCACATGTTCGCTGCTGCTTAAATCTCTGTTTTCCCCTATGGATTCTATTTGATCCTGGTTGGGAAGAGCATTGTCACTTGCGGTTTGGAGGAACTCCTGTTCCCCACTTTCTACTCCCTCTCTTACCAACTCTTCTTCAAACAACCACTCGAAGTTCATTTTCCTGTCAAAGTCCATACACCCATCCTTCTCAGCTGGTTTGTCTTTTTCCACCTCACTTACTTCCTCCTTCTCACCATTGTCCTTCCTCTCACATGTAGATAGTGCAGACGCATGCCACACTTTACCATCGCTGAGAAGTGCTGAATTGCAGAATAATTTTTCGACAACTAATGGCTGAGTAAATCTGTTCTGTCCTTTCTCGATGATTCCACTTCTCTTTACCCTTACCATATCTCCTACTTTGATGGTAAGTGGTTTGCACCTGTGTTTTATATCGAATCGTTCTTTGCATGCCTTTTGTGCCTTTTGCACATTCTTCCTGACTTCTTCCTCCGACCACTCTGCTTTTTTACTAGTCTTAAGCCAACCCACATTGTATTTGGATAAAGGTGTCCTGCCTCTCATCATTTCGAATGGGCTGAGGCCTGTGTTCTCCCTTGGTGTTATTCTGTAAGCCCAAATCATTTTCCTTACTTCCATTTTCCAACATAGCCCGTTGTTGTTGGCTAGTTGTATGGTGGCTTTCAGCACTCTGTTAAATCTTTCCACGGCTCCGTTCCCGGCTGGGTGGTATACGGATGTGGTTTTGTGACTAATACCATTTCTCTCTATGAACTTTTTGAAGACAACCGATGTAAATTGTCTGCCATTGTCACTGATAATAATCTTGGGTATCCCTTCTCTCGTGAAAACACTGTCGAGGAACCTGACAATGTCATTAGCTTCAACTTTGTGGAGCACCTTGATCTCCGGCCATTTTGACAAATGGTCCACCAAAACCACCACATACACTAGTTCCCCCTGGTAACGTAAGGGACCCATGACATCTATGCCTACTCTCTCCCAAGGCATTCCCGGGCAAGGCAAAGGATGCAAAGGCGGTTTAAGTGTAACCTGAGATTTGTCGGAGTTTTCGCATTGAACAGTCTCTGACTTTCCTCTCAATTTCCAAGTCACAACCTGGCCACCAGTACCAACATTTTATTCTTTGTTTTGTCTTGTTGATGCCCATATGCCCCTCATGGCATATCTCCAGAATTCTGCTTCTTAGCGTTTTTGGGGGTATCACCTTCCCTTGTCTCAAAATGAGCCCCCCTTCCACAGATAATTCATTCCTGAGTTCCCAATATGGTCTCAATTCACTTATGACGTGTTTTTTGTTTGGCCAACCGTTTATGATGTGTTTCTTAACATCTTGTATCACCGCATCTTGTTCAACTTCCCTAAACCATACATCTCTATGGATGCTAGGGAATTCTTCGCTAATGTTTGCCACACAGAACTCATCTTCCTTGCATTCCTCCCCATCGTCTCCCGGTAGGGGTAAACGGCTGAGAAAGTCCGCCACCACGTTTCTTGCACCTGGTAAATATTGTACATCATAGTTGTAGTCCATTAGCCTGACTGACAAACGTGCTAACCTAGGGGAAGCATTATATAACCCCTTCACGGTTAAAACCTTGGTGAGTGGTTTGTGATCACATCTTAGAGTTATTTTTTTTCCCCAAATATATTGGCGGAAATGCTCCAAACCCCACACGCACGCCAATGCCTCACGCTCAATCACTGAATACTTTTCCTCTGTAGGTGTGAGCGAACGTGATGCAAAGGCAATGGTCACTTCCTCCCCTGCTACTCCAATTTGCATTAGCACGGCACCTATTCCTTTTCTACTTGCATCCGTTGTGACCACGCTTTTGAGACTTGGGTCAAAACCCTGTAGTGGTGGTGCTTCGCAAATTTCCCGTTTAAGAGCTTCAAACGCCTTGTTGCAAAGTGTTGACCATTCGAATTTGTTTTTACTCTTAAGTAATTGTCTAATGTCATATGTTTTCGTTGAAAAATTCCTTACAAATTTTGAATAGAATTCTACCAGTCCTAAGAAGGCTCTCAACTCCTCCCTAGTTTGTGGCACCGGGGCATCCTTAATGGCTTTAACCAATTCCTTCTTAGGTTTTATGCCCTCTTGAGTGATTTCATGTCCCAGGTATGTCACTCTCTTCTCCGCAAACCTGCACTTGGCATACTCTGCTGTCAAACCATACTTTTGCAGAATTTTGAGTACTTGTGTTAGCTTTAGTTCGTGGTCTGCTTGATTTTTTCCCATTACTAGGATATCATCTTGGAAGATGAGTACATTTTTCACATCTGTAAAAATGTTGTGTATAAGTCTTTGAAATAACCCCGCCGCCGATGCTAGTCCAAAAGGCACTCTTTTAAACCTAAAATACCCAAACGGCGATATGAAGGTGGTTAGGCATCTGCTGTCCGGGTGTAATGGAACTTGGTGGTACGCTGCGGTTAAGTCTATTGTAGAGAATACCTTCATATCTTTAGTCAAGGTTAGCATTTCATTTATTTTAGGCAAATGGTACTGATCTAATAGGATGCTTTTGTTAAGATCGCGTAAGTCAATACATAATCTCAAATTTCCGTTGGGCTTGCGGGCAACCACCAATGGTGCTACCCATTCTGATGATTCCGTCTGCTCAATGATGTGTGCCTCTAGTAGCACCCTTAACTGCTTCTTGACTTCTTCTCTTACGGTGAATGGTATGTGTCGCACTTTATGTATACATGGCACAGCATCATCTTTCAGTTTTATCTTGTGTTGAAATCCTTTCAATCTTCCAATGGTGCCGTTGAAAACTTTAGGAAACCGGTTTACAATATCATTACTGAGTTCCTTATCCTGCTGTGTCACTAATACAGGCTCTGCACTGTTAGGATTAAGCGTTATACCTAACTTTCCTTGGTCCTTCCACCCTAATACCGATGGTCCTTTAGCTGCTACGTATAATTTCCTGGTAGTTGCTCTGTCCTTAAATTCAAATTTCAACTCTCTGTACCCCACAAGTTCGATGGGTCTTCAACGTGATGTCTGGAGATTCCATTCTTTGCCCAAGAGCGCTCTGAAATTTCTCTCTCCACACCCTTCTGTTGACAATAGTGCAGGGCGATCCAGAATCTGCCACGATTTCAATGTTCACTCCACCAATGGCAACTTTACATGTGGGTTTCTTTTTCTTATCTATCTCCTTTTCTTGTTCTTCAGATTCTTCATTTATATTGAGTACACATAGGTTGTAATCTGACTCATCAGATGAATCTTCTTCATACCCCGCGTTGGCTTCAACTAACCTGACCCTTCCGCTCACTTTTCTGTGACATACTTTTTGAAAATGTCCTACTATGCCACATTTGCTACATTTGACATTCCGTGCCGGACATTTCCAATCATTAGCCCAGTGCTTATGGCTTCCGCAACGATAACATTTGCGCTGCGCCCATTCTCTTTCTCCACCTTTCCACTCTTTTCCAGCATTTTCTTTGCTTTTATACTCGTATTTATCTTTCTGTCTCATCTTGTTGTCACTTATTTTAGCCACCACATTTGGTTCCTCTTCCTTTGTTTTACTTTCATTTATTACTGCCTTGGCACATCTACCCGTTAATTCTGCACGTTTTACTATTTCTATTACGTCGTTGAGTGGCTTTTCTCCTTTTGCCCATAGTGCATCTTGAATATTTGGGTTTGCTGCACACATAACAATCTGGTCTCTGATTAATTCGTCATGCAGCTCCCCAAATTTACATGCGAGTGCCAAATTTTTGAGTATAGCCACATAGTCCTCTACACTTTCCTCTTTCCCTTGCTTGCGGTGGTAAAATTTATACCTGTTCACAGCGACACAGACAGTAGGCTTATAATAACTGTCCAAATCTTCCAATGCATTTTTAAACACATCACCCTGTTCGCCTTCCCTTGCCTTTTTGTTAATCTTATTGTACACTTTTAGTCCACCAGCCCCCAAACAATGTAATAGTATTTTCTTTTTTTCCTCTGGTTTTATGGGTTCCTCCTCATCATCACATGTAGATATGTAATTGTTGAAGAACTCTCGCCATTCTTCCCACTTCAATGGCGGTTCTCCAGATACTGCTAAAAACGCTTGCGGGGGTGATAAGTTGTATTTATTATTACTGGCCATGTTTATTTCCTACAAGTCCATTTACTTCCCATTTAGTTTCTCTTAACTTAAGCTATGCTGCTCACCTTTTATACAGTATTCCTTTTTCCTGTAGTTCTTTCTTGTTTAGTTACGCGTCGCTCCTCGTTTTTCCTTCAGCTCTGCCGGCTCGCTCTCACTCGCGCCTCCGGGCGGTACTCCTTTGATCTCTACGAGTGAAATTGACTCCTCGCTTTCCTTTTGTTCTTTTTGTTTTTTTTAATGGAGTTACGTCGAAGTGCTTAAGCGCCTGTACAATGTACCGCTAACCTCACTCCTTATGCTTGTATTCCTTAATCCAAGATGGCTTCCACGCAGCGTGCTTACGTCAGCACCCCGCGCTTGCCAGGCCTGAGTCACACTCCTCTGGTAACTCTCCTCACGATTCGCTTCAAGCGCACCTTGCCGCCACAATCCCTTATATGCTCACTCAATATTGTCCTGAACAGTCACCGTCCCAAAATTCGAGTGCGTTAAGATTCCACTCACTTCTTCCTTACTTCATGTCCTTTTGGGTCGCTACCCCAAAATGCGTTCTTTCGCTTCTTTTCCTCAATTTCTTTTGTTCCTCCTTGGTTACTCCAACTTTTCTTTCTGCCTCGATGCACTTCGTTTCTTTTTTTTTTTTCCGTAGGATCCTTTTTCACCTTCTCATATATATATATATATATATATTTTTTTTTCCGTTCTTCTTCTTGTTCCTTCCGCGTGGATACATCGGTGTGTTGTTCCTCACCTCGTCGCCATTGTTACGAAGTAGAAGTCAGGCAAGGTAAGCTTTCTTAACTTAATTTATTAATGTATAAGTACAACACACCGGCAGGAGTTACAGAAGCGTAACCGCCGGTCAGATACCAAAGGCATCTCAACTAGGGTCTAACTGTCAAGCCAACTGTCAAACGGCATAATATCAGCTGGGATTCTAGAATGCCAGCTGATGTCACAGCAGGGTTAGCGCGAGGGCAGGGGACGCACGTGGAGGTGACGGGAGCTCGCAGGGGACAAGCTGCAGCGCAACCTAAAACCATAACACAACACTCGTTTTTTTTTTTTTCCTTGTCTATTGTAAGGGGGGGGATGTGTTGTATTGCCTTATGCTTCTTTTGGAATTGCATGTATGTCATGTTGTTGGAGCATGCTAGAATGTTGAGTGGGTGGTGTTCTAGATGTGGAGAGCGTCTACGGTTGTCCTGGAGGACAGTTGTTCCCCTGGCTCTCACCTGTTCCCTATTACTGTTCTTGGAATAAATCCTTCTTTACTTCTACTACAACATCGCCTCTTTCGTCATTACAGTCCATCAGCACGTGGGTCGCTCGTCGCCAAATGTTAAATCGCCATGATCAGGACGAAGCAGTTTTGAAGTCCTTTATTTCAGTATACTCTTTACACGGAGACCTCATCCGCAGGACAGACTGTGAGCAGCTTACTCAGCCAGTGTCCACAATCCCCTCCGCACCCTTGGTTACAGAACCCTGCATACCAAAGGTTCTGTAACCTCAGATACCACACTTACCCCACCAGGTTCATCTAAGTACACGTTTAGAAGTGCAAATAGGAGTGACAAAGTGATTTCCAATGTTTTAAATGTCTAAAAAGTTATGATTTGGCAGGTGTTCCCTACATTTCAAAAGATTACTCACCTTCTACTGCCGTGTGAACATCCGAGTCCCCTCTGTGTGTTATTTCCTACTGCAGAAGATTCTGCACATTTTTGGTGGAACTACCTCAGTCATATCTGACATCTGTGTTCGTTAAATTGTGAAGTTTCTGATTATTATCTTAATTTACAAGGTTGTAGCTTTTAAAGACATACATTTCCTTGCTTAAGAATACTCATTTTGGTGCACATATCCAATGATCCTAGATTTTCATGAGTAAATACGTTCATAAAAGTTCCTATAGTTGGAAAAGCTCTGTGTGTGAAGGTCTACATATGGTAAATAATGCAAAAGAGCATTTACACATTCATTTTTATTTTCACCAGAGGCAAACGTTTTCCTTTGAGAAATCCCCCCTACACTGCACCCACTTTGTTGTCTCCGGTTTCCCACTAGGGAAGTGCATGTATTCTTGCTTGTTTTTGGAAGAAATGTGTGTGCATTTTCTCGATGGTGAGCTTCCAGCAATAGGCAAGTACATACCCATCACAGTACAGGTTTTTAAGTCTTAAGATAATTTTGGAAGTAGGCCTAACCATAAACGTCCACAAACCCACGACAGTCCCTCAAATGCAGGTTAAATTCTGTCAATACTGTTTCTGTGAATAAGTATTGAGATTTTACAGGTACCCAGTGGACATTTTACTTATCTAAGTTCAATATAGGTGTGCCAAATGCTTTGTGATTCGGGGCTCCCATTGAAGAAGGATATGACAGACAGACTGTAATAAAGTGAAGCTAGTTTTGATACGAAAATTGTAACGGGGGTCCCACGGTGCCCACAAAATATTTTATGGTGTGCTGCTTTCAATAAGAGCAAACTTTATTCATCTTTGGTGGTTTGGCCTGAGCAGCAACACATCCAGAGAAAATGTATGGCGCATGGTTCATTTTTGATAGCTTTGCGTGAGCAGCAAAGTGTATGACACATATTTGTAAGAAATAAACAGTCCAAATAAAGATACAGGATTGAAGCTCCATATCATGATCAAATGAAATAAAATCACATTAAAAAAAATCAGGAAAATCAGAAAAAGTTTTCAAAAGTTGCAGAAAAGGAAAAAAACAATTAAAGCAAATGTAAAAATCTGTTACCTTAAAACTCAGTGAAAATGTCCACTTATTCCAGAGTACTCTTGAAACGCAGCAACAAGCTAAGTAACTAATTTAGCCGACCCACAGGTGCACACTGTTAGGTTGAAGTTGGTGGTTGGACCCAATCAAAATTAGATTTCTAATTTAGAATTAGAAATGTATTTGGAGCAAGAAATGTTCAAGTGTGGCAACCCTGGAGGCTATTTTTGGCATGGGTGCTATGTCAGTAAGATATTGTAGGAAACCTTGACTTTGAATTTTCCTTTTTTTGCACATATTTGCTTGCATATTTTAGCCTCTCTGCCCTGATGCTTAAAAAAACATGATGAGTAACTGGCTTATCCTATTTGGCGTGCTTCACTTTTTAGATGAGGCCGCATTAAAAATGTGTAAAACTGTCCAAGAGGCATAACAGTCAAATGCCGCATGTGGGTCTCAGTGTGGCTTTATACCACCTTCATAAGAGATTTTAAAACATGGTATCTTGGCTGCTGTAGGTCAAGCTGTAGCAAGCTTATGTCAGAATAAAACTTTTTGACATTCAAAAACCTACTTATAACAGTAATCAGATATGTGGAGTTCCTATAGCCCGACGCCCAGGACATATAGTTTGGGGGCAAGAGCAACAAGTTTTCATGTGTATTTTGTCCTTGGGACAAGTAGGTTCAACCCACTGCAGCACAAACCCTTTGGCTGCTAGTTTGCAGTACCACATTATGGATTAGGGAAGGGCACTGTCTGCAGTTAAGGTAATATTTGTGTCCATATGTTAATGCTGTTCAAACTTTTATTTATGATTCATTAATTGAAAGCCTTTATTATTAGGGTGAGCACTCATAGTAAATGTTGTAAGTTCTGACAGCACTACTGACAGTGGTTCCAGTATAAAAATGTGTACGCATGTTTTCAAAGTTTAGCAATATGATGCTATGCATAATGCTCCCAGAATGCTCTCTGATTAGCTGCAAGTATTTGCAGAAGCTTGAAAGCAATATTGATGATTCTTTGCTTTCAAAATAAAATGTTCATAAAAAAATGAAAGTAGGAAAAAAAACATTTCGCTAAACTACTGTAAAATTTCAGGTACCATTTCTTTGCAGCATCATTTAGTAAAATGTGTTGATGCATGCTTGTATTTCCCAAAAATATTCATAATGGAAAATCAATGTAACCAGTTTCAATAAGATTATGGGAAACATAAAAATAAACAAGCATTGGCAAAGCCAATAGGCCTGAAATCGGTAGTCAGCTTTTTAGTTTTGTCAATGCGTGACTTGTTTTGGCATGGTTTTTGTAAAACCATATTGGTGTGGGAGCTGCTGGGCCCTCACCATTATAACAAACATTGGCAAAAGCAAAAATAGTTTTTGGTCTCAAAAAGCACACACTGCCACAGTAGTTACTGGCACTGATCAAAACTACTTTGTGTGCCGATATAGTCTCCTTGTGAAAGAGCAGAATGCTGTCACTCACAGTGTAGCCAGCCGATGCAGAGAGAGCGAGACAGAATTTTAATAAACACAAAAGGTCATGGTTAATGCTAGACCAAATTAGGGGCCCAATTATTAAAGAAAGTCTCAAAAGTGCACCCATGGTATATGTCCTTGCATTAAGTGCAGCTATACGGCTTTCGTGAATTCACAAGAATTTACAGAAGTAGGGTAAGAAATAGTACTCATAGAAAATATTTGTGAACTGCATTTTAGCATGAGCAAATATGCATTTGTAGATTTGTCTCATGCGAAAATCTGAGTGTTTGCAAGTTCACTTTCTCTTCAACCACTTTTTCCCCAACTCTGGAGGAAGGTTTAAGTCTGCCATTGTCAGGAGTAAATTTCCAACATTTCTCAGTATGGGAAAGATTAGAGAAGAGTTGTTGAAAACCCTTAAAACATGCAAGTTAGTAGGTTTACACAGACTCAAAAGGGCATTCCAACCCTGGAACTGTTGCTTACCACTACCTTCAGCCCCAGTATGTAGATCTGCGGAAACTTGGCAACATAAGGGGATTGCTAGTATTCAAACACTACTATTGCGGTATGAGCCCTGGCATAATCAGAGAAGCTATATCAGAACTCTTATATAATGAGATTGCTCCCATAATTTGTCGCTGCACTGCATGGCACCAAAGGGACAAGTGGATTTTGTTACAGGATAAGTAGATTTATGAAGCAACCTGCCCCATGGACAAGTAGATATTTTATTAAATTCCACACCCCTGAACCTGTAAAACGTGCCTTGGAGTTCTCTAGTCTCGGTGTATTAAGGATAGACTTGAGTCTTTGCAAGTGCATAGTTGACCTTCCTTTGCAGCAGTAGAGTTCAAAAATGCTACTTATCTCTTCCTTGGTCTTAGAGAACTTGGTACTGTAACAATGTGGGGTAGCTGAGATCCTGCTTTTATACGCAACTGGCAGACAGAAGATGTGGGTCCACCATCTCAAACTTTTGGACCTGTTTGAGGTAGTTTTCAAGTGTATTTTCTAGGCTTTTCTACAGACACAGCCTTTGTGTAAAGTTGTTCTTCTCACAGCAGGATCGTCTCGATCCTGGAGAACCCACAGCACAGACACAAAGAAGTGTACGATATCTTCTCCACGCTGCCATCTACCCAACTGAAGGAGAAATCTGGAACAGACAAAAGCACAGGCCTCACTCAGGGGCTGCCTCACCTTTCACAACAGAGTCTGCACTCACACACCTTGCCCCTACCATTCACCATCCATAGCGTTCAGGAAGTCTAATCAGCAGCTCCATGAAAATCAAATGCCCAGTCTCCTCTCCTCTCACTTCGGTGTTTGTTTCCTCCTTCCAGCTGCAAGAATGTGAGCAATACTCTTCCACTGTCTGGAAGCACAGTCCTCACCATTTATCTTTTGCAAGGCCAGGAGTATCCAGAATAGATCCCACTGTCCTCCATTATTACCCTAACTAACGCAGCATGCATGTACCACACAGGCCACTCACAGCAACACACTAAAAACCCACTCAGGATGTTAGCACAAAGGACTGGGCAAACACATAAAAGAGAAATTTTGCACAAGTGTGCCAGCAGACCTCCGCTCAAGTGATGCAGATTAAAAGGTCTGGTCACATTACTGTTCCTTAAAACATAATATGCTGTCACCACCACTCTATATGCTAAACCCAAAGACAGGGACAGTCCCCTCTCTCGAAGGTATATTTGGTGCACCCCTCCAGGTCAAAGGACAAATGCACGACTTTTCATTGTCGGGGACAATCCTAGAACTGTGTGCGCACACTAAATTAATGTGATACCAGGGCCAAAAATAAAAAAGTCACAATACCAGATACACGCAGTTGGACACTCAGGGCATGGGAACACACTTGTATATACCATGCAGGGTACATTCCTGTCCAAGCACAGGGCATTTGATCCTCCTCGAAGAAGCCAGGCTTTGGCATCTAAAGCGCCATGCAGCATTCTGAAACACCTCTGCCCCAAAAATGCTCTACACTGGTAGTGACCAGCAACAAACCTCTCTGGATCACATCAAGCTTGGAAATGGTGGAGTGTCTCTGGCAGCCAGAGAGTTCTGCATCTGACTGAACATGGCATTGTGCAGGGTGCTGATATGAAGTGCATAAGAGACTTCTCACTATTCTTCACAACTTTGAGTGAGTGAGTTCTTGGTACTGCTCACAAGTGTTTCATTTCCTCTTGAACTCAAAGTTTTAGAAGTTTTTCCTCAGAGGAGTAGGGAAGATGCCCACTGAAATGCACTAGGACAAGAGGGCACTTGTAAGAGGAATCAAACCCTAGTGGGACTGGACTTTTTGCTGAAGAAGAGAGGTAGAGGCCAATCTCCTACTTGAGTCTGTCACTTAGAACCCACAGAACAGCTTTTAGAAGTATAGGAAAATTCGATCACCATTCAGATAATGAGTCTAAATAAACAGCACAAGAGCGGGAAAAGGTGGCAAAGATACCCCAGCGGTGAGATCACATCAGTGGCTGCAATTTTCAAGTTGGTACCTTAGAGCTGCATCATTCTAACCAAGAATGCAATAGATGTCAAGCTGTCTGAGAGCGCCATGTAAACCGTCTGCTCTCCTCTCACTTAAAGCGCAAAGAAGTAATTCAGTTATAACTTGTGCTAAAGAGCTAAAATGAGGATGCACATAAATATTATACATCATTAGGTCGAGCCTAGCGCAGCGCGCATGCGCTGCTCTAGGAAAAGGCCTTTTGGAAACACTTCAGCTTTTCTTCAAGCTCGTGCGTGTGGTGCTCACACGGTATTGGCCTTTGCGTCTGGCTTTCAAAATTGAAAGCACGCAATTGGCCATAGGGGTGTAGATGTCCCAACTTTTGGGGAAATGTTTACTCCCAGAGCGTTTTGCTCTCGGGAGCCAACAGCGGCGCGCAGGCTGCCATCTGTTTTGGGTCAGGTTTCATCCTTTGAACGCCGCTCCTCATTCCCGACCCCCACCCGCTTCTTCACTCCAGAGGCTTCCCTGGGAACGCGCGAGCGCGCGCTTCAAAACCATTTCAGCGTGTCTGGCTGCAGTCGTGTGCGCACGCACACAGTCCTGGCGTTATTCCGCAGCGCCGAACTGTTGGCGCTAGCTTGTTTTCTTTTTAGTTAAGTACTCTACGGGAGTGTGTGTGTATCTTAGCTGTACCATACACGATTGATCTCTGTATCTGAAAGAGACACGTTAGTGACAGATTCCTTACCTTAGAATATCCCCAGGCGTCAGGCTGGATCCGGAAAGTTTTTTGCGTAGCAGTACCCTTGCGCGTCGGTAGGCGGCGTCGTGCGGCTCCGCGTCCGTCGTCGGCGTCGTGATCGCCGGGATGACGTCGCGGGCAGTACTTAGGCGCCGCCCCTGCGCGCTGACGTCAGTTCTTCTTTTTCCGCGCCAGTAAGCGCAGATCCGGGAAGAGCAGTGCCCTAGTCACTTTTTGACTATCTTTTTTGGTGAATTTTTTCACTGTTTCTTCAACGAGTCTTCACGACTCCTAAGGTGTCGTAGGGATGCCCGGCTTTAAGCCCTGCGAGGAATGTGGTCGCATGATGTCGATCACGGACCCGCACCTCGAGTGTCTCTTTTGTCTCGGCCGAGACCACGACACGAAGTCGTGTCCTGACTGCCGGAAACTTCATCCTAAGGCTTTGCGAGAGCGGTCTCGAAAGCTCCTTGAAGTCCGGCATTCGGCCCGCGCCGCACCAAGCCCCGGTCCCGGGAGAGGTCGAGGGGCCGGACGCGGAGTCCCCGCCGTTCGTCGGATTCAAAGTCTTCGCGCTCCTCCGGTAAGTCGAAGCACAAGAAGTCTAAGCGGCGTCATCGCTCTAAGACTTCGCCTCGCCGGTCTCGCGACTCGGCTGAGGTCCCTGTCGGCACCGTCCCCGCCCCGCGGCCCCGGACGTGCCTGTCGAGTTACCCCCGCAGTACCCGCCCTACCCGGGCTCGGGGGCGACTCAGGCCGATATACAGGAATTCCTGTCGGCCATGGCCCGCCTCTTCGGGCCTCAAGGTCCCTCCGGTGCGCCTCCGGGCCCCGCGGGCCCTGATGGGGTTGCTCCGGCGTCGCCGTCGACTCCGGTCCCGGCGTCGCCTGTCCCACCAGCCTTCGTCCCGGCCTCGGCTCCGGTCCCGGCCTCGACCCCGGCTCCGGTGGGGCCGCAACCCCCATCGATGCCGGTTGACCTAACCACGCCTCCGCCGATGTCCCCGGTGCCGTTTCCGACGCCGTCCGGGGCTCCGGGCGGCGTCGTCCCCCGGTTCTCTCCGGGTCCGGACATGGAGCCGGAACGGCGTCGCCCGACGCCGTATCCGGCGCCGATGAGACCTTGGGTCCCTGATGTCCCTCCTCCTCCATATTTTCAACCTGAGGAGGACCAGGAGAGCTAGGAGGGTCTGACGACCCTCTCACACAACAGTGCGAGTTTGACCCGGACTGGGTTGAGGAACTTGGGGATGCCAGTGGTCTGGATACCTCCCCTGACTCTGGCATGCTGTCTCCTCCCGTGGCAACGGAGGAGGGGGCTAATTTTGCAACGGTGTTGCGTAGAGCTGCTGGAGCCTTGAATCTCCAGTTGCCTACAGTGGTCGTCAGGTCTAACATCCTGACTGAAGTGCTTCAGCCGGCGGCCTCCTCTTCGGAGACTGTGCTGCCGTTCAACGAGGCACTGACTGACGTTCTTTTGGGTGCCTGGTCCAAACCCACCACAGGGGCTCCTGTGGATAGGAACGTGGCCCGACGCCATCGCCCTGCTCCGGGCGACCCCTGTTTCTCTCCCAACACCCCACCCCTGAGAGCTTGGTTGTCCAAGCCTCTGCCTCCCAAACCGCCTTCCCTACCGCCCCTCCGGATAGGGAATCCAAGCGCCTGGATCACTTTGGGAAGAAGGCTTTCTCTTCCTCCAGTGCTGGCTTGCGGTCTGTTAATACCGCTTGCCTCTTGGGCCGATACACCCACTCCCTGTGGGATTCGGTGGCAACTGTTTTGCCGCAGTGTTCTGAGGAGGTCCAGACACTGCTTACCCGCGCCATTGCGGAAGGGCGTGATGCGGCTAAATATACCATCCGCTGTGGCCTTGATACCGCCGACTCGCTGGGCAGATCGCTTGCAACGACGGTGGCGCTGCGTCGCCACGCCTGGCTGAGAACCACTGATTTTTCGGGAGATGTCCAGAATACACTCATGGACATGCCCTTTGATGGTGTCGGTCTTTTGGTTCGAAGGCAGACCATGCGCTGGAGCGTTTCAAGGACTCTCGGGCTACTGCTAAGTCCCTGGGCCTTGCTGTTGTGCGCCCTCCGCTCACGTCTGCTTTTCGCCCCTTTCGTGGCCACGGAAGGGGCGCCCAGTCACGTCCGCAGCCCGGCCAACGGCCCGCGCAGCAAGCGCCTTCGCGTGGCCGAGGACGTGGATACCGCCGTGGCGGTTCGGGCAACCAGCGTGCGGGTCAGGCCACCACCTCCAACCCGTCCGCGGCCTCCAAGCCCTCCTAGTCCCTCCTTTCAGGTGCACAGTACGCCAGTCGGGGGCAGGGTCCGCCATCACCTTCACCTCTGGCGTCCCATCACCTCGGACAGGTGGGTCTTGGACATTGTCCGAAGGGGCTACTCCCTCCCCTTCGAGACCACCCCCCAGCCATGCCACCTCAATTCCACCGCATGTCAGGGGATCACTTGGCGCTTCTACAGAAGGAAGTCACGGCCCTCTTGGCCAAGAGGGCCATCGAGCATGTTCCAACCCCAGAAGTAGGGCGTGGTTGCTACTCCCACTACTTTCTGGTGCCCAAAAAGGACAAGGAGGACATGCGTCCTATCTTGGACCTCCGGAACGTCAATCGCTTCCTCCGGAAGGAGAAGTTCAAGATGCTCACCCTAGCTCAGGTCTTGACTGCCCTCGACCCCGGAGACTGGTTGGTAGCGTTGGACTTGCAGGACGCCTATTTCCACATCCCCGTCCTGCCGGCCCACCGGCGTTACCTTCGGTTCACGGTAGGCCTCGAGCATTTTCAGTTCACCGTGCTCCCCTTTGGCCTTACAAGTGCCCCTCGGGTGTTCACGAAAGTGATGGCGGTGGTCGCAGCGCATCTGCGCCGGGCAGGGGTTTCAGTCTTCCCCTACCTCGACGACTGGCTGCTGAAGGCGGGCTCGTCCCAGGCAGTCGTCTCCCACCTCCAGACTACGGCCGAACTCCTGCACTCGCTGGGGTTCTCCATCAATGTGCCAAAGTCGCATCTGATTCCTTCTCCACAGCTCCTTTTCATCGGAGCAGTTCTGGACACGACGCAGTTTCGGGCCTATCCTCCCGAACGGCGAGTCCGGGATATTCAGGCTATGATTCCGATCTTTCAGCCTTTATCCTGGGTTTCGGTACGGATGACCCTGAGGCTGCTGGGCCTCATGGCCTCCTGCATCCTGCTGGTCACTCATGCCAGATGGCATATGCGGGCTCTGCAGTGGGACCTGAAGTTCCAGTGGGCGCAGCACCAGGGCGACCTGTCCGATCACGTCCAGATCTCGGAGGGGACTGCAAGACAGTTGCAGTGGTGGCTCTCGAACCGGCAATGGGTCATGGGCAGATCCCTCTCCCTTCCCCAGCCAGAGCACACAGTTGTGACGGACGCGTCCCTTCTGGGATGGGGCGGTCACATGGGAGAGGCGGAGATCAGAGGCCTCTGGTCTCCGGCGGAGTCCCGGCTCCATATCAACCTTCTGGAGCTCCGGGCGATCCGACTTGCACTCAAAAGGCATTCCTTCCCTCTGTCAAAGGGAAGGTAGTGCAGGTGTTCACAGACAACACCACCGCCATGTGGTACTGCAACAAACAAGGCGGGGTGGGGTCGTGGACCCTTTGTCAGGAGGCTCTGCGCCTCTGGACATGGCTGGAACATCAGGGCATGTTCCTGGTGGTTCAACACCTGGCAGGTTCCCTGAACGCCAGGGCGGACGAACTCAGCCGCAGGTGCATGATGGATCACGAATGGCGTCTTCACTCGGAAGTGGCGCAAGGACTCTTTCTACAGTGGGGAGAGCCTTGGTTAGATCTATTCGCCACCGAAGAGAACGCGCAATGTCATCAGTTCTGCGCGTTGGAATTTCCAAGGCGGCACTCGCTCGGCGAAGCTTTTCGTCACGAGTGGAGTTGCGGTCTATTGTACGCCTTTCCGCCTATACCACTTCTACCCAGAGTGTTGAAGAAGATTCGGCACGACCGGGCCCAAGTCATTCTTGTGGCTCCGGACTGGGCTCGAAGAGTTTGGTATCCCGAGCTACTCAATATGAGCGTAGATCCCCCGATCCGTCTGCCTCTTCGGGAGGATCTTCTGTCGCAGCAGCAGGGGACGGCCCTCCACCCGAACCTGTCCAGTCTACACCTGCTTGCGTGGAGATTGAGCGGCGGCAGTTGATTCCTTTCGACTTGCCTCCCGAAGTTTGTGATGTGATTCTGGCAGTCAGGCGTCCCTCCACTAAGGTGGTATACGCCTGCAGGTGGAACAAATTTGTGGCATGGTGCACAGCAAAGGCTGTGAATCCCCTTTCTGCCCCTCTTTCTGAGGTCCTTCTGTTCCTTCTCTCTCTGACCCAACAGGGTTCTGCCCTGGGTACCATCAAGGGTTATCTTTGTGCTATCTCGGCCTTCCTCAGGCTCCCTGATCAGCCCTCCCTTTTCAAGTCCCCTGTTGTTAACAGGTTCTTAAAAGGCATTACTCACCTCTTCCCTCCTGTTCCGTTTGTGATGCCTCAGTGGGACTTGAACTTGGTTCTTACCTTTTTAATGTGCGCTCCCTTTGAGCCTCTACATAACTGTCCTCTTCGTCTTCTGACTCTGAAGACAGCCTTTCTGGTGGCCATCACCTCCGCTCGGCGGGTGAGTGAGCTCCAGGCTCTATCTTGCAAACCTCCCTTTCTGTCTGTTCATCCAGACAAGGTTGTTCTTCGGACGCGTCCGTCCTTCTTGCCAAAGGTGGTTACTGCTTTCCACATTGGGCAGACCATCACTTTGCCCACCTTCTTTCCGCCTCCGCATCCTTCCAGAGAGGAAGAGAGGCTCCACCGTCTGGACCCAAAACGTGCGCTCTCTTTCTATATTGACCGCACAAAACACTTCCGGGTGGATGACCAGCTCTTTGTTGGCTACGTGGGCGCCAAAAAGGTCGGGCGGTGCACAAGAGGACCATCTCCCGCTGGGTTACCTTGTGCATCAAGACCTGCTATTCTTTGGCTAAGAAGGAGCCTCCTGTTGGGCTGCGTGCCCATTCCACCAGGGCAACGGCTGCTACCACGGCCTTGGGCCGCGGTGTTCCGCTGCCGGTTATCTGTCAGGCAGCTACGTGGGCCTCGCTGCACACGTTTACAAAGCATTACTGCCTTGACAGTCAGGTCCGGAGGGACGGCTTCTTTGACCGTTCTGTCCTCCAGGACTTCCTTGTCTGATCTTTGTTTGCAGACCCACCACCGGGGTTGGTATTGCTGGGGTATCTATTCTAAGGTAAGGAATCTGTCACTAACGTGTCTCTTTCAGATGCACAAGTTACTAACTTGTGTAACGATATATCTGTAAGAGACAGTAGTTAGTGACAGATTCCTTACCGCCCACCCATCCTCCCCGTTCTGCGAACTGATTTCTAGGGTTAAGGACATCCCTTTCAGGGCCCTAGTATTTTTCAGACACCTATGTCAGCTTCTTGCATGGCTCTGCGTTCCTGGCGCGGAAAGTCGTGTACAGAACTGACGTCAGCGCGCAGGGCGGCGCCTAAGTACTGCCCGCGACGTCATCCCGGCGATCACGACGCCGACGACGGACGCGGAGCCGCACGACGCCGCCTACCGACGCGCAAGGGTACTGCTACGCAAAAAACTTTCCGGATCCAGCCTGACGCCTGGGGATATTCTAAGGTAAGGAATCTGTCACTAACTACTGTCTCTTACAGATATATCGTTACACAAGTTAGTAACTTGTGCATTCAAGTCAAGCCAATCAGCTTGTAAAATCAGTCGCTAGCACAGCGCAGAGGAAGACTCGTTCGGTAGAAACTCCATGAACCCTTTTCCGTATTAAAAGCAAAATTTCATTTGTAACCCTAAAAAGAGCGTAATTGGTTTTGGACTCTTGGCTCAGGTAATCTTGATTTGACAGGAGGAATACTAGAACACCTCAGCCCCTCCCCTACCGTAACATTTCACTGACACCAGTTGCTATTTGCTGTTGGAAATAAATTTGTTAATCATGTAGTCATTGCTTTTCTTAATGTAGTGTAGATTCTAATGCGGTTTTCACAAATTGCTGAAATTCTGTCAATCCAGACCTCTTTTTCGAGCAGCGGCACGTGCAGGGGCCATCTGTTTTTTTGCTGCCTGTGCTGACCCGAAGAAATGTAACTTTGTCCTCCTCCCAGTCTTTGTTGCCAGTTGTGCTACACCCTGTTCTCAAATTAGGGTGACGTAATGTTCGCGTGTCCCTCTACACTGGCCTTTCCCTTTATGATCGATAATCTTCCTTAGTCTTTCACTCACTCACCCCACGCATTCTAACCCTCAGCCTGTTTATATCACGCTTTGCCCATCTCTCTCATCTTGCCTTTGCTTTGCTGTGTGTCTCTCTGCAACACGTTCACAGCGGTCAGTTCATCTCACCACACTCCTGACTTTGACTTTCTCCTCTGATCCTGTGGTGCTCGTTTCTGCTGTGTTTGCGCGCATTTTTTGCTCTCTGTGCATGCGTCCCTCTCCCTGCCTGTCTTCTATGGCCTGTCATTTTCAGATTCTTTCGACCCCTCAGTCCGTGCTGTCTCTGCCTCCCCCTTGTCTGCAGAGGGTCCTTATTTAGGCTGCCTGTTTGTCTCTCGTTATCATCGCGGCCTGTCTTGTCTAGTGTCACTCTCTCCAGCCTCCCCCGAGTCTTCCCTCTCTTGTTAGTTTTTCCTCTCTATCCCCGTCTCTTCACTCCATGTGACCCTCCACTTGTCCTGCGTGTGCTCCCATCGCTCGGTGACTCCTCCTTGTCAGCTCCCCAACCACCCTCCGCCCGTCTGCGCCTTGTTTTTTGTTAGTCATAAATATTAAAAAATGTAAATTGTGCTAAACTAAATGCACCAATACCAAGACTCTTAAAAAAGAAAATACTAACGTTTATTGAGTATTTGTAAGTTTTATGTAGCCAGGAGTGCGCTGCACGCTGGGGGTTTTAATCCAATACATACAACACTAAAATTAGGCCTGTAGAAAACCGATCAGGTTGCACCCTAGATATGAGGTATTCTTGCTGCGAGTTTCTTGTATTTGGCACACTTAAGAATCAACAACAGTATTGAGAGGTGCATTTAAAAGGGGGGGCTCTCTCGGGAGCCATGTAATTCCTCTGAGCACCCAAAACGTCCAGTGAGCAAGGAGTCTTGAACTGTCCAGTGTATTGGAGCACTTGCATTTACGTCATCTGTGGGACACAGGCTTGAAAACCAGCGGGGCTTATGCAGCCTTTCATTCTTATTAGGTCGGTAAAATAAATACCAATGAGTTGTGTAACGTGAACACCTGCTAATTGAAGAGCTACAAATGGGCAACATCTTTCTATGGCATTTCTAACCATATATCCTAAATTCTGCATTTTTTTGAACGATTTTGGGGTGCCAGAATTCTTTTTCACATCGAATTCTAGTTTTTCCTTTGCTTTGGAATCAGATGTGGTGACTAAAAAGTTGTTACAGCTGCAGATTGCTCTGCTAAGCACTCTGCCCCAGCCCTGCAAGCTTTTCTGAGGCTTCTTACACGACCACATTTATGCAGCATCATCAAGTAACAGTAGATGTTATAGCACCCGGGATAATGTGTTGCATGGCTAAATACTTAGAAGGTCCTAAAGGCGAGACCTATTGGCTATGCCAATGCTTGTTTTTACTATGTTAACAAAATAGAATATTGGTGATCTAAGGAGAAATAGTCGATAGATACGATAAGTGAAATTACTTGTGTAAATAAATGGTTACGTTGGCACACATAACAAAAGTGTTTCGAAATGCCCGTTTTAAATTGCTAAAGTTAATTATGCTCACGGAACATTTCTACTATCCAGTAAACTGGAAAAGATATATCTAACAACTTCAAACTTCTGCACTAGATGTCATGAGCTAGAAGCAAGTTTTTACCAAAAGATACGGGCATGCCCACGTTTAATTGACTATTGGAAGATGATAGTTGATATTCTTTCTGAATTTAGTGGTGAAACGCGATCAATGCATCCTGAAGCATGACTCATTGGACTGATGCATCGAACAATGAAAAGCAAATCCTATTGCAAATTTATTAGCGTAGCATTATGATTGGCAAAAAGTAAGCCTGGGCGTAGTTCGCGAAGTAGCGCTACGCGAAGCTACGCAAAGTGCAGTTCGCACTACGCGAAGCTACGCCGTAGCACTACGCTGAACTGCGTGAGTGCACTGTTCGCAATGATTGCACAGTGCCGGATGCTTGTCCGCACTGTGCAATCATTGAAAATGGCATCTTGCACAGTGCGAGCTGTCTTTTACTGCAGCTCGAGTAGATTTTTACTCGAGCGGCAGCTTTCTCAACGCGGACTGGTAGTTTCTCATCGCGAGCGGTCGCGAGCATACGCGACCACTCGCAATGAGAAACCTAACCTCCCTGCGTTGAGAATCTCGCCGGAGGTTTATTTTCCACGCTCGCGATCGGCAACTTGATGTTGCTGATCGCGAACGAGAAAAAGTCTCGCCGGGATGTCATTTTGCTTGCTCGCGGTCGCCAACTTGACGTTGAGGACCGCGAGCAAGCAAAATGACCGCTGCACCACGCTACGCGTGTTTGCACTGTGCTACGTGCAATTCGCGTTGTGCGAAGTAGCGCAAACTTCGCAAACTACGCGAGCGTAGCGTAGCGCTTTGCCCAGGGTTAGCAAAAAGACAGATGGCTACTTGTTGGAAGTTAACCAAAGACAATAAAACAAAACGTTGGTTGGCTGATGTTCAGACTTTAATGTTATGCAATCATAACGGCGCAACAGCAGCCCTGCCATAGGGAAGTTAGTGTAACGGTGTCACCGTGAAATGGAAATAAACCCACAGTGTCCTCACGCCCACTGCTTTGTTGGCCTTTCCGGCTGCTTCCGGTTGTACTGAGAGGAACGGTATCGTCTTAATTCTTTGAGATGTGCCATCAGGGGTTCTATCTATGCCCTGAGTAAGTTATTTTTATTTATTTACACTTCACGTTGACGCCCTTACGCTTCCCTAGGGCTGGGCTGGTGTGACGTGTTTCGCACACACCTTCCTCCATTGAAGGCGGCACATTGTTCCTCAGGTGCAAGATGCGCCCCTCCTTGCTCCAGTCCTGCGAAGGCCTGTCTATCTTCCTGGGTCGAAGGCCGTTAACGCAATAAACAAACACATTTATGCACCAAATAGCCTTGACAGAGATTATGGACTTCAATGCTTTTTTTTAACCCAAAATTCTGTTTTGTTTAAAGAAACGCATGTGTATTTGTTGGATGTGTGATGCCCGGTGTTTGCGGGTTACTGTGGGGCCCAGGTAATATGCGCGGGAGCGCGGCAGCAACAATCACTACACTCGACACATGTAGTGTGGTGTCGGAAGTGCCGCCCCGAGCGGGCGCTTCCCCTTTATTGGTTCCCCGCAGGCCACGCCTGGCCTGCGGATGAGGTGCAGGTCACTTCCGGCTGGAAGCCCGAAACACTACAGCGTTAACCACTACATCCCTCCCCAACTCAGTTTTTTTTTTTAAACAAACCCAACAAAACTTCAAACAGTCACTGGAACATACACGCACATCATGGTACCTGTGTGCAGCTTCAAGATACTCATCTCTCACGTCTCAGCAGACAAAGTCTCGGAGCCGCTGGCTTGGGCGAGGGTTGGGCCGTAGATCGTAGTTCCGAGTTTGACGCTTTGGCCGCGTCTCCTCGGGGGCTTCGTTGCTTGGAAGCAGGTGGGGGAGCGGCGAGGTGTTGATTTCCGGCCCCACTGTGCTTCCTCCCCTCCCTCGTTCACCTTCTGGGGTCCCTTGGGACAGGCTGGTCGGGACCTCCGGGGGTTCCTGGTTGGTTCAGCCCTGGGCTCTGCGGGGACCTCTTTGAACCACGAGACGTTTCGGGAAACATCTTCCTCTCCTTTTCTCGCTGTGACCATGGTGCCGTGACTGGCAACCACGGTCCAGGTGCCGGGTTCGTAGTTTGTCTTAAATTTTCCCCCTGGCCGGCGGTCCTTGAGGATGACGGTCGCTCCGGGCCGGAGCACACGTGGAACGGCTCGTCGTTGAATGCTGGCTTGTCTATTCCGCTGTTCTCGCCGGCCTTGTGTTGCTTGGATGTCCACAGGTGGAAGCGTCCACCCAGGGCAGGCAGGGATCGTGTCTTTCCTCGGGCCTTGCAGCATTAGCGACCACGGACTTCGTTGCGTGGTGCAATGCGGGGTGCTCCTATATTCTCTTAAGAAGTCGTGGAGCCGTTCCTCCGGGTCGACTTGCTCCAGTGTCGCGGAACATCTTGTTCAGCGTTCGCATGAGCCTTTCCACATCGCCGTTGGCCTGAGGCCATTGAGGTGTGACTCGGCGGTGGTGTATCCCTCGTTGCTGCAGAAACGTGGCGAACTCTGAACCCTGAAACGGTGGCCCATTGTCACTCCGGACTTCCTGGGGAAACCCAAACATGGCGAACACTTTCTCCAGGACAGGGCGCACGTGGGTGAAAGCGGTTGACGCCACCAGCTCTACGAGGGGGTACTTGGAGAATGCATCTACAATCACCAGCGTGTGTCTCCCGCCAGGGAAACTCCCGAAGTCTATGCTCACTTTGGACCAGGGGTCTGTGCACGCTCCTTCTGTGATAACCGGGATCGGTCTCTCCGGAGCACTGGTGAGTTGGCAGGATTGGCAGTGGCGGACAAAATCGTCGACCGCCTGTTCCAGCTCGGGGAACCAGACTTTTTCTCTCATCCGTGCCTTCATCTTTGTGGTCCCCTGGTGGCCTCCATGAGCGAGCTGGGTTGCACGGTGTCTCAGTGCTTGGGGTATGATGAGCCTGGTTCCTCTCAGCAAAAGTCCATCCTCAGTGGCGCTGAGTTCATTTCTTACGCGCCACATTTTTGTCAGTCCTTCCCTTTCTTCAGGGCCCCAGGTATTTGCTTGATGCAGGTAGTCCTTCCACGACCCGTCCTGGACGGCGCGGAGGGTCCGGCCGTATACTCAGTCACCCTTGGCGGCTTCTTTGATGTCTTCGAGGGTCATGGCTCGCGGGCATGCGGATGTGGACACCATGTTGATGTACCGTTCGATGTCGTCATCACCCTCGGCCACTTCCTGCGGGGTTGGGTGACGGGACAAGAAATCCGCCGGGTTCTTGGCCCCGGGCCGGTATACGACGTCCATTTCGTAGGGTTGTAGTTGCACTGCCCACCGCTCAATCCGCGGGGGCGGATGGGGGGCTGACCCCTTGAAAAGCGGGACGAGGGGCTGATGATCGGTGACCATGGTGAATGGCTGTCCTGTCAGATATAGGTGGAAATGGCTGCAGGCCCATTTTATGGCGAGCGCCTCCCGCTCTATTTGTGCGTATCTTGTTTCGGTGGAAGTGAGGGATCTGCTGGCGAACGACAGCGCTGCCCATCTGCCTGGCTCTTGTTCCTGAGCGAGTATTGCCCCTAGCCCCACTGGGCTTGCGTCGACGAGTACTTTGGTTCGTTTGGCCGGGTCGAAGTATGCCAGCGTGGCTTCACCCAGGAGGGCGTCCTTGATCCCTTGGAATGCCTCTTCCTCACGCTGGCCCCAGTTCCACTTGGTGTCTGCCCGGGTGAGGGCTCGAGGGGTTCAGCCCGAGTTGCCAGGTCTGGGATGAACCTCCCGCAGTAGGTGGCCATCCCCAAGAAACTAATTACTTCCGTGGGTGTTGTGGAAGCGGGAGCGTTTTTGATGGCGTGTGACTTCCTCGGGTCCACTTGGATGCCTTCCTGGTTGAACACGTATCCGAAAAACTCAAGGGATGGTTGGAAAAACTGGCACTTGTCCCGGTGGAGCGTCGCCCCATGTTCGCTCAGACGCATCAGTGTGCTTCGGAGGTGCTTGTGGTGGTCGGCGGCAGTTGCGGAATGGATCAAAATATCGTCACTGACGTTGAGCACCCCCGGCAGGCCAGATAGCATTTCTCTGATTGTGTTTTGAAACACCTCAGCCGCTGAGGAGATTCCAAAGTTCAGTCTTTTATACCTTCTTAGTCCAAGGTGGGTACTGAATGTGGTGATGTAGCGGCTTTCTTTGGACAACGGCAGTTGGTGGTACCCGGCGTTAAGGTCGATCTTGGAGAACCATCTTGACCCATTGACATCGGCAATGATGTCGTCCATCGTTGGCGTGATGTGGTGTTCACGCTTGATGGCTTTATTCAGTAGCCTCATGTCGATACAGAGACGTATCGCACCGGGTTGCTTTGGTTTCTCCGCGATGACCAGCGGGGACACCCAGGGCATCGGCCCGGAGTCCTTTTCGATGACGCCTTGTTCTTCTAAGAGCTCCAGTTCCTTTTCCACCAGGGGTCTCAGGTGGAACGGTACTCTTCTGTGTCGTAGGGCGACGGGGGTGACGGTCTTGTCGATGTGCAGTTTGATGGGGTCACACTTGATGCAACCAAGGCCTTGGAATAACTTGGGGAACTGATCGAGCAGCTTGTCCACTTGATGGGCTTGGACACTCCTGGCGAACGAGACCAGCCCGAGGTCCTCGGCTGTGTGGCTACTCAGCAGGGTGTCCGCTTCCCTGTCGATCACGTGGATGGTCGCGATTACTTCTTGATCATCGGTTCTGATCGGGATGGATATCTTCCCCTTCAGTGGCAGCGGGGTGTGGGCCCCGTAGGCGTATATTTTGGTCCATGATGGGGTGACAGGCGGGCATGGCCGCAGGCGTCGATACTGTTGAAGGCCCATTACGTTTACCGACGCGCCTGTGTCGATGATTGCTTTCACCTCAGAGCCGGCGATCCGGACTACACAGGTTGGCTGGGGTCTTCGACGCCATTTGAGCTCTTGCGTGAACGATATCAGGTATGTTTCCTCTTCGTCATCTTCCGAGGAAGAGTCGATTGGCCCTCGATATCTTCGGCTGGTCCTTGGGGATTCTTCTGCTACTGCTGCGTCTGCTACCGATAGGTGGCGTATCGCTCGTGATGGCGGTCTCTGACCCCTGGAATCGCGGCCTCGGTTTCGTCTCCGACATACAGCAGCAAAGTGGTTGGGAATTCCGCAATTGGTACAGGTCTTCCCTTGCGCAGGACAGTCCTTCGCCGCATGTGGTTCATGGCCGCAGTAGCCACACCGTGGCCTGGATGCATCGGGCCTCGCTTTCTGAGTGGGCTCCGAGCGGCTCTTTGTTCTGATGGCGTCTGCACGCTCTGTCTTGATTATCTCTGGGCGACCTAGCGGTTTGGTGAGGGCTTGGTCCATTTCATTTGCTCTGGCCGCCGACAGGTCATGGGACCAAGCTAAAATGAGGATGTCCTCCAGTGCTTTCTTTGGTTGGCGGAGGATGAGGCCCCTCAGAGTTTTATCCCTGCAACCTTAAATTAGCTGTGCCCTGATTTCTTTGGGCTGGTCATCTTCAGTACATGTGCTTGCGAGTTCACGTAGGCGGGCGTAGAACGCGTCTATCGACTCCCCCTCCCTTTGGCGGGCTTGGCGCAACTTGAAACGCTCAAAGTCTGGGTTGAGCTGGGGGTCGAAATGAGCGTCCAGTGCCGCCACGGCCGCGTCGAAGTCTGTTGCAGCTCCCGTGTCCGGCAGGTGCTTGAAAAACTTGAAGATCTCGTCTCCGGCATAGTGGAGAAGTAGGGACCTCTTCACCGCTCCATCTGTCTCCCTGGTTGCGACGAAGTAGTTGTTGAGGCGCTCGATCCAAATTTTCCATCGGGGTGAGGCTGTCGCTGGGTCCTCCAGTTCGCTGAAGGGTGGTAGCACACCGGATGCGGCGTGTTGGAACGGAACGGGACTTGGATTGGAGCAGGGGCCGGGTTGTCATCACCCATGGTGTCTGAGTAGCGGCGGGCCCATGGCAGTTCGTGCATCGTGGAGGTGGTGAGCAGCGCCCGTGGCGGGCTGTGCGTGGCTGTGGCGCAGCGGGCGGCGTGCTGCTTGCTCCAGGTAGGGGTACCGGTCCGTCAGGCGTCCCACGCGACGTGGTGTGTGCCCTGCGCACCTGCTAGGTACTCACAGGCCGGTCTGGCAGAGCGCGAGCTGGCACGGGAACCAGGGCCTGTTGCGCGCGTTGCAGCGCGGGAGCCGTGTAGAGGGCCTGCTTCTGCAGTCCTGAGGGTGCGTGGGCTGGCACGTGGTGAGGCCTGAATGGGGCATAGCAGCGCAGGGCCGTGCTGAGGGTGGATGGCACTGCAGAGGAGGATCACGTTGCAGCGCTGGTGACCTGCTGGGCGCTGAACGGCGGGGCTGACTCACCCGTCCTCGTGCAGCCGCGTCCTGTCGCCGTTGTCGGCACCTCGCGGGGTCGCGGAGGTCGTCGGGCGGGCTGCAGCGTCCGAAAAGCAGGATGCGAAGCGGGGAGCGTGGGTCTCGGCCCTCCTCGTCGCCAGTGTGATGCCCGGTGTTTGCGGGTTACTGTGAGGCCCGGGTAATATGTGCGGGAGCGCGGCAGCAACAATCACTACACTCAACACATGTAGTGTGGTGTCGGAAGTGCCGCCCCCGAGCGGGCGCTTCCCCTTTATTGGTTCCCCGCAGGCCACGCCTGGCCTGCGGATGAGGTGCAGGTCACTTCCGGCTGGAAGCCCGAAACACTACATCGTTAACCACTACATCATGCATATTTCCGTGGTTCTTAAATTCACTGGGAGCACTGCGGACTTGCTTTTATTTGCAATTATATGATTACATTGTCCTTTGCTATTTTCTCCTTTTGAATGAACTTGATAAAGATTATAATAATCATTACGGTGGTCTGAGATTTGAAAACATTAAATGTTGTGTGGTATTTTACCACTTATATCCTTTATATGTGTTGTAAATGAGACCTACGAGCGCCACTGTTTAGTTGTACAATCTGGAGGTTTGGCACCACCCCATTACATTTTATCTGTGTCGGGCAAACATTGTGTGCTTATCACAACCTGATCACTTGTAAAAAAAGCATGCAAAATATTCATTGCCCTTTCAGGCGTATTGTTCATACTGTATTATGTTGAGGGATGGGGTGTTGTAACTTACCCTTTTCTACCCTTCGGTCTGAAGCAGTCAAGGTACATGCACATTTCAACTTAAAGTTAGCAACTTGGGCCGGACCACGTCTCTTTTAAATCTGCTTTGGCTATCCCTGGTCTCTTCCTTGGCTGGGGAAGGATATCCCACTGGAGGAGGATGGTGGAATAAGAACACAATAGGTATACCTGTGTATATCTGGTGACTAATATCCTTAGAGTATTATGTTAATGAAGTGCAGCACTTATCATGGTGGTAAGAAGCGTACTCTTCGAAGGGACTGTAGATATTTGTGGTTGCCTTGGGCACAGAGAATACTGTTAGATGAATGTTCTTTGACATCCTGAGCTGCTTATGAGTTGTCCAAAATACCCATTACCTTTGAACTACCGCACAGGGCACTCATCCATAAGGTCGTTAGTAAAATGTATACAGTTCTATCCTGTTCATTCACAGTGTTGAAGCAACTCTGTAGTGTTCAACCAAACAGCCGATATTTCATTTTCTGCTGTACAAGAGGCCACATCATGTATTGTTACAGGAGAGTGGCATTAAACAATTATACTTCACTGAATATCTCTCTCTCACACACACACACACACACACACACACACACACACACACACACACACACACACACACACACACACACACACACACACACACACACACACACACACACACACACACACACACACACACACACACACACACACACACACACACACACACACACACACACACACACACACACACACACACACACACACACACACACACACACACACACACACACACACACACACACACACACACACACACACACACACCCTCCCCTCCCTCCCCCCCCCTTTGCTGCACATCGTGCAAGTCCCCTATGCAGCTGTTTGGGGTTACCATTTGGTAATTCAGAAATATGTTTTTGCAGTGGCCAGATACCCCTTTAGTCTGTCTTGCTATGATGCTCAACTTACTCTACACCTGTTCTTCGAAGAAGTTGTGTGGAATGTGAAGTGTTGCACGGTGGTAGGGGTGTACTTTCCATTTTTTAAATGCATCCGTCACTTAATATTTTACATGTCTTAAATCGTGATCTAGTTATAAAGCAATGCATGCAGTGTTTTAGGTGTGCTTATTAGTGATGTCCTCTCTAATGCTGGCTCGAACATGTTGCCTACTGATTTACTCTCAATCTCTCAGGTAGAGGAGAATGCAGAATTGAAAACAAACGAAGATGTTAAAGGAAATGACGTGGCAACATGCATGTAAGTGTATAATCTGTATTATTAAACATAGCTATATGTTTATGAGCAGTAGGAGATTATATCCATTTTAAACGTAAGAGCTTTAGTTTTTCGTGTCCAAATCTTAAATCATTGTTGTCAATGGTTCCTTTCTTTCACAGCTTGTTGAACAGTGTTATTGTGTGGTAGGATTGGAAATTATTTCTTTAGCTTAAAGTCTATGTTTTATCATGGCAAAGAACGTTATTTCCAGCTACAGCCATGTGATTTGCTTTGTACTTGCACCCAGGCTTCAAGGTCGGTATTGCAGAATCACTGACTGCAGTATCTTTATCCTCTAAAGTCTCCCCAGGATTCTACGCGCTCTATAGGTTTGTCGAAGTCATGCAGAACTGCACCCAGTGTTTAAAAGTCTCCCCAGGATTCTACGCGCTCTATAGGTTTGTCGAAGTCATGCAGAACTGCACCCAGTGTTTAACTGCAGAGCATTTTTTGTCTTCTGGACAAAACTTGTATTGACCGTTGTTCTGTTTAGTTTTCTGACCTTGTCTGCACTAACATTCCTGCAAAACTGTCACATAGTAAAAAGAACTCTCTTTACACCGAATAGACCAGGAAATCACCATGACCAGTCTTTCTCTTTTCACTCACTTGTGCAGTATATTGGGTGGCAGATTCACAAAGAGGATGTACAATTACCACATTACTGATTTGCAAATAGGTGAGCAGTTTGCAATACGAGCTATGTGCTAACAGGCCGCATCATAAGTTGCCCATACGCTGGGGGTCGCAGAACGACCTGCCTAATGAATATTAAGCAATTGGCAATTTGGGAACCTTTATGATTAGCTTTGAATGTAGGAATGGAAGCCTGCATAGGACAGTAGATCTCTGCCCCTGCATTTACCATTCCCAGATGAGAAACATTTTAAAAACAGCCAGTGTCCATTAAATGCACAGGTGCTGATGCTTCAGGACCCCTACTTGTTCCCCCGTAACAATATCCAAAGGGGAAGCTATCCCTACAGGATAGCTTGCCCACAGTTACCAATCCAACTTGGGGTCGGTAACTGATCTGTGGTTAGGTTGTGAATGCATCGCGGTGTAAAATCTGCGATGTAAAGTGCTATAGCCAGGCGATCGTATCTAGGCACACGAATCTCCGAAGCAAAGAGCTCTTCTAAAGAGCTCTTTAAGATTCTCAAGGTGTTCTCCAATCCTAGAATTAACAACTCGTCCCTCCCGGAGACGCAAAGGCTATGTGACGACCTAGCCCATCATTTTAAACAAAAGATAGATAAAATCTATAATTCCTTCGGCTTGGAAGAGGCTCCTAGGGTGGTAGCACTGCCCCTGGAAAACCCCCTCTTGCCCAGCCTAAAATCTTTTGCGGCTATTACCTCTGAGCAAGTACTGTCCTTGTTAGTACACATTAAATCAGGCTCCCCGTTAGACTTGGCCCCTCCTTTCATTATTTCAGATCTTGCACCGGCCTTGTCTTACTCTGTTATGGAAGTCTGTAATATTTCTTTAGCTACGGCTACGTTTCCTTCTAAATGGAAGAAGGCGCAAATTAAGCCATTATTGAAGAAACCATCAGCCGATCCCTCAGATTTACAAAACTACAGACATATCTCCCTTCTCCCGTGCTGCTCAAAAATTATGGAGACTCTGATTAATAAACAACTTTCGGATTACTTGGAACAAAATAACCTACTTGATCCTTCCCAGTCAGGTTTTCGTGCTTGCTATAGCACCGAGTCCGCACTGACCGAAGTAACAGACTCAATAAGGATGTCACTGGACATGGGAATTCCCACGATCTTAGTTCTCCTTGACCTATCGGCACCTTTTGACACCGTCTCTCATAGAATCCTTCTGAATAAGCTACGAGAGATTGGTGTCAGAGGATTGGCCTCGAAATGGCTGCAAAGTTTCCTGACCGATAGAACACAATGTGTCCAAGTGGACACTTTTGTGTCGCAGACCACAGTAGTGGACAAGGGGGTACCTCAGGGTTCCATCTTGAGCCCCACCTTGTTCAATATCTATGTGTCCTCCTTGGCCACCATTATCAAATCGTGTGGGTTTGAGACGATCTCATATGCGGACGACACTCATGTGATAGTCCCCATAGAGACGGATCCGGTTCTGACTAGAGAAAAATTTAAGAGCTGTATGCTAAAAATAGCCACTTGGATGAGAAAGAATTTTCTACAACTGAACTCCAATAAAACGGAGATTCTGCTGTTTGGCAAAGCAGAGGAGTTATGGACCTCTGATTGGGGGCCTGTAGAACTAGGGGTAGGCCCTACACCAAAAATGTGGGCGAAAAATCTGGGCATCGTAATTGATGACAGATTTTCCATGGAGGAGCATGTAAAAACTATCTCTGGCACTTGCTTCGACATGATGCGAATGCTGAGAAAAATCTTCCTGTGGATTCCCCTCTTTACCAAAAAGACCCTCATACAGGCGCTTCTAGTCAGTAGACTAGATTATGGAAACTCGCTACTGGTAGGAATTAGGGAAGATTTATTATCAAAGTTGCAAGTTGTCCAAAATACAGCAGCGCGCCTAGCCCTCAACAAACCTGCTCGAACACCTTCACTACCTCTTCTGCGTCAACTGCATTGGCTTCCTATTAGGAAAAGAGCAGTCTTTAAGCTCTTGTGCCTAGTGTTCAAATCACTTCAGGGGAAGGGCCCCGCCTACCTAAGAAAGAAATTAGATCCCTATATTCCTGCACGCCAACTGAGATCGAGCAGTCGTAACCTGCTCTGCACGCCGAGAATCAGGAAAGTCAAAATGGGCGGTCGTGCCTTTTCTCATCTAGCCCCCGTCCACTGGAACAGACTGCCAGACGAGATTCTAGCCTGCCCTAATTTGGCGCAGTTCAAGAAACTGCTTAAAACCTGGCTGTTTTAATGAGCACTTTAATAGGTTGCCTGCTACCCAGGCGCCGAGAGATCCCCTCGGGGATGATTCGCTGCGCCTTACTAATAATAATATTCCTCTCATGTTTGGCCTCAGTCTACATTGTAAAATGGCCTTTTGCAGCTACAAACCCTGTGATTTTTGAATTTCAGGGGTCTGCATCTGCAAAAAGGATTTGTGCATCAAGACCCTCGTTTTGAGAAAAGAAGCTTCGTGAAACTGTCTTAAAGGGTGTCCTGTTTGCAGGATGTATATGTAGATGGCTATTCTGGTAGTGACAGCAGTGTTGAGAGGCCGCTCAGACCTGCCATAGTGAAGATCAGCGAGGCATGCAATAAGAAACTACAGCAATCCATTAGGTTGTAGGCATTGTGCATTGATGGAAAAGAAAGTTCACTGCTCAGGTCTACATACTAAAACATCAGAATATCTCCCATGCTATATGCTCTTTAGTTTACAAAATGTTTATTTTCTAATAGAAATTGTGTCCAGATGTAATCAGAAACTGTACAGAAGAATGAATCAGTTGGCATTTACATAGTCTGAAAGAGTGCGGGGGGATGAGTTTTAAAGAGCATTAGTGTTCAGTTCTACTCAGCGGATGGGAAGGTCAGACTTTTGGGTGCTGAGGGCTGAATAGCTGCATTTTCAAAACTATATTTAAAATTAATATTTGAGTGCTGATCATTATTGCTGTCTGGACTCTTAACATAGATTGGTGTTACCAGTCTGCTGTCGGAATCTGTACTCTGAAAGGGGGTGATTTTTGTCATACAAAGTGCAGCAGTTTTATTGAGGTGCGAATGTGGAGACTTGGGTTCATAAGTGAGGGCCAGATACGAGGTTTTAGGGGGATGAAATGATGAATGATAAAGATGTGGCTGCAATGGATAATGGGTTGCTAGGTCTTGTTTATTATTTAGCAGAGTTTAACAAGAGGAAGATGACTCTAAGACAGCCTGTGAATTCAACTTATGTGTGGGGTGGGAGAAAGTGGCAAAGCAGACTATCTTCGTGGTCACAACAGTAGGTTGCAGGAGAGACCAAATAAGGTGATTTTTCAGGAAGAGGTGCTTTATTAAAAGAGGAGGAGAATGCCATGGACTGAATTCTTGGAACACCAGAAGCTAGCGAATGAGTGGTTTGAGAAATAGGAGGATAGCCAGGTATGTGCTGTTGTGTAGCCATTTATGCACTGGGGAGAGTGTTCTTGAGTCACATGTTGACTGTGATGAAAGCGGAATACAGATCAATAGATGGATTTGATGTCTTGGTGATAAAGTTAGAGGCCTGCTGCAACAACTGAATGGACTCAAAGGGGATCAAGTAGATTCTAGGTAGAAATGTTTCATAATTTGTTAGATGAACAGATGTGATACCAAGAAGTAGTTAATGGGGGCTGGTTGGGTCCATAGTGGGCTTGTTCAGTGGAAGGCTGACCACAACGGTTTTGCAGTGGTTACTAAGAGTAGAGATCTCTTCAAAATAGTTTCTGGTGGTGGGAATGCAAGCACTCTGATGAGGCCTCTGTGATTTGTGGATTTGTTTTCGCCCATGGAGTATTGATGGCTGAGAGTCATTGCTTGCAGCCCCAGATTTACTGGGACATATGTGATTTGGCTGTGGTCTTCCCTATAATTAACATACCCTCACTGCATTATTATCAATTATGAGTGATCTGTATAAACCATTAATTGGATTGTTTTTGCAGTATGCTATATAAATAAAAGCATAATGTAATGTGAATGATTCCAATGTTTGCGGTCTCGCTATAGACCACTTTAGCTGTCTGTCAGACAATAGTGCATACAATACTAATAGAGTGGGTTTGGGGTCCATCCCATGCTCATAATTGGATGACTTTCTTGTCTAACTCAGTCCCCAATTTCCCTATTGTTGTTTGTCCCATACCTGGAGCATTTCTTCTACATCCTTGCTTTTGATTGGATGAGGTGCAGCCTTCCACTGCTGATGTCATGGAACTACTTCTCCTTTTTTTCTTCCATGTTTCATTTCCTATTTAGCACCTCACGTGAATGCATTCTAGTTCCTTTTATGCTCATTCCCTTGCTCCCCGAACCTCCCCAAACCATCTCTCCTCTCACAACCTATCCCACAATACTGGCTGGCAATGCACTTAACACTTTTGCTGTGCGCTACGTGCTGGATGGCGGCATGTTGAAGCCCTGGATTTTGTCCCACAGCACTTTCCTGTGACTCTTGACATCCCTTATACCCAGTCTTCTCTCCCTTCCACTCTCCCTCCTTCCAACAGCTCCAAGATGGCCCCTGGTATGGGCTTTGCCAGTGCTGGATTCTTTTAAATTGCACTAGCCAGTAACAGTTACTGGCAATCTTGAAGTCTGTTTCTTATACTTTCAAGATAACCATTGTGGTGAAGAGACACCACAGTAGCCGTCTTTTTATACTTTGCCAATGCCAGTACATTCTAAAAGCATCCCTCATTGGCAAAGACAATAGTGGTGTCAACAAAGTATTAGCAAGACAAGACTGACTGACTTTGTCAATGTGTGTGTTTTATGACATTATGTTATTGGTAAGTGTTGCAAATTTTCCCTTCTAGGAGGGAGCCAGATTTGTGCCTTCTTTTGATAAATCTGTTTTTTTGTCATAGGGCCCTTCACACATTACTCCTGCTAGCTAGTGGTAAAGTGCTTCTGCTCCCCGTTAGACCTGACAGCCTTAGGATGGTCTGCCCCCCCTCCCCCACAACCTTTTGCCTGCCTCCTCCACTTTTCTGACCTCGGTTTTGCTGATATTATGACTCTGGCACTGGTTAGCAGTGGTAAAGTGCACAAAGTGCTGGTGCTCTCTGTGATGGCATATTTTATTTACTTATAATTCACTAGTAAATGCATGCTCCCTGTACCCAGTGCCTGTAAATTAAATGATACTTGTGGGCTTGTAGCATTAATTGTGCCACCCACTTAAGTTGCCCTTTAACCATGTCTCAGGCATCGGGGACATAACAGGCTCCTGACAGCTCATGGGCTTGTCTTCAACATGTTCCTGACTCCCAAGAGGCGCCTCAAGTCCCTTGGCCCTTGGTGTAGTTCTCGAGTTCTAACATGGTAAAACTGGCATATACTTAATTGGCACATTTAATTTACTCGAACGTCCCTAGTAAATGGTACTACATGTACCCTGGGTATAAAAAATTAAATACTTCTACTGGGCTGCAGCACTCATTGTGCCACCCACTAAAGTAGCACTGTAAAACATGTCTCCAGGCCTGCCAATGCAGCCTGGGTGTACAGTTTTAAAACTGCCATTTCAACCTGGCAAAAAAAACTTTTGCCAGGCTAAACCTTCCTTTCCATTACTTATAAGTCTTCTATAAGGTAGGCCCTAAATGCCCATAGAGCAGGGCTCATGGCATTTAAAAAAATAGGAAATGTATAATTTATGTTTTACATGTCCTGGCAGTGAAAAACCTACAAAGTTGTTTTTCGCTGTGGCAAGGCTGGCTCTCCCATAGATTACCACTGGCTTACACTATTGTGTTTAATAAGTGCTAAATCTGTTTGGGAGTATTTAGAAAAATGGTCCAAGGACTCATTATAACAGTATTTTAAAAAGCTAACTTAATGGTCAAGTCGGATTCTATATTGCTGTTTTGGAAATGACACTTTTGGAAAGTTGCCATTTCCCTGCCTAAACCAAAAGGTTTTCCTGCCAGTGTCCAGCTGTCACCTGACGGCTCCCCTGTGGTGAAATGTGAACACAAGGTTCTAGTAGTGGGTATGTGGAGCTCCTCTTGTGGTGAGATGGCCTGGGGGGGTGGCAGATTTGGCTCCATATGTGCCGAATATTACCCACCCGCACCCGGAATCATTAATCTTTTGGGTATCACTGCTTTGGATGGAGGGGAAATACCGGGTCACTTGCCTTGCCACTTGTTAAGAGCATGATAGTGTATTTCAGAAGGTGTCTCCCAAGATTTTCCTTGCATCTTCTCTCCTTTGGTGTGCAGCAGTCGATGCTGCAGCAAGTTGCAACCACAGGATTGGTAATTGGCCATGTTCTTCTCCACTGTGAGATATGATGTGCATTTTGAAAGTTAGTTATTTACTTTGTCATTTCTTTTTTATTTTGATGAAGTTTTTCTTCTCACACAGAGGCTTACTTTTGTTTTATTGGTTCCAAAGGGTTATATTAGTGAAATTAATCTCTTGTCATCTCATGACATGTTCCAATATTCTCCTAACCTAAAACATTCTTGACTTGGAGTACTAGGTGCGCCTTGCCAACTGTGCTCTTATCCACTGTTATTGAAACTCCTCCAGTGTCACTAGGGTGTAATTCACTTCCTTCTGCTTAAGCAGTTTGTGGCTGGATTGTTAAAGTTCTGGTTTTCCTCATTTTCCTTCTGGAGCACCCAGAGGCCAAAAGGCAAAACCTAGCTCTTTATCCTCAACTCTGCTGTGGGCTCATGTAAGAGGCAATAAGCACAGACATCCCTATACCCTGCCTGAGACCGTGGTGTGCATATATGCAACAAATTTAAATTTTCACCTTTCTTACATACTCTTTCTACCCCCTCAGTGAGAATAGGGTATAATCGGAGAAGGTGGGGAAAATAGAATCAACACTGTTAGCAGTTTTGTCCCAATTTCTCAACTCAACATAAATTGCTACTTCCCAAAACTTAACTTATAAACAGCACTTAAGACTCCAGGCAAAGGTGCATTATAATATTAAATATATATTTAACTATGAAGTTTGTGCTCCCTTAACTTTGCATAGCTTGTCGCCGTCTGACTCTTTCACTGTTCGGTATCCTGGATCCCTCTGCTTTTTTATGCACACACCATTAATTCTCAATGAGCATTTTGGAGTGTCAACTTGGGATCTTAGGAACCAGAATCCCTGTAAAACCTTAGCCACAGTTGCGAGGCGAAAGTCCCCTGCAGGGAGATATACGTGTATCCCTTCTCTGAGTGCCTCAGTTGCATGGATATCCGGACCCCTTGTAAGAATTTTCGGTCATAGGTGAACACTGATCATGCACGTGTGCCATGACCTAGGTCTGTCGCATAGTAAATGCGGTTGTGTTAGACCGAGTGCGCACTAACCGATATCCTTGTGATGGTAGAGGGCTGCTGCCTCTACCAGGAGTTAAGTGTCACAAACTCAGTGGTGGCAGCATATCCGTATTTAGGTCTCGCCTAGGCAGCGCGCATGCGCTGTCTCTCCGAGACATCTAGTTATCTGTATAGCGAGGGTAATCCCGCCTGCTGCTTGCCTCCTGTTTGCAATTGGCTTCACTGTGATTTCCGGCCTCCCTATTGGTTGCTGGTCCGATGCATCACTTCCGTTTTTATCGGAAGCAGCACCGACCAACTACAGTTATATTGCTCTGTAGGGCTTTGTCCGTTTCCTTTAGGGACTACTTGGGCTTTTTTTTAAATTTATTGCAGTTTTATATAGCGCCTACTCGACCCGAAGGTATAGGAGCGCTTTACATGAGCAGCAGTTACATTACGCATGTCCCAGTTCACATGTAGGAGCCACCGAAATGTGCGGATATTAAGCAGGGATACGAACTGCGAGGGCTTTCTGAAAAGTCATGCCTGGAGTGAGCGCATGCTGTTTGTACGGAAATCATACTTAGCCGGTAGTAAAACTGAGGTCAGTAGACTGGGGTCATTCACTGTACTAAGGCAGTTTATCAGCCTTGCCGGCGCTTCGCCCCAGCACAGTGAAGGAGTTCCACGTAGCCTGTGAACTTCCGTCTCCTATTTTTAGGTAGCTTTCATATAGTGAGAAGTTGGTCTAAGCTAAGGACATGAGAGCGCTTTACGCGTGCCCCAGACTACATTAAAGCATTTTTTATTTTGAGGCATGAAGAGATTATTACGCCGTTTGTCCAGAATCACAAGATGTTGAGCGGAGCCGAGAGCCGAATATGCTGTCCCAGTTACAAAGTCGGTAGCTCTGCTCGTTAGGCCGTATTCCCTCGTTCAGTTGCTCCTCCTTTTATCTGTCTAGAAATGCTTGGAAACCTTACAGAAATGTCAGATTCAGACTGACAGCAGAAAATGTGCCATGGCAACTCAGGGAATATTGATTGTGCGTGCGTGGGCATTAGATAAAATAGTTCTTCCAAGGGCCGCAAATAATATATTCTGAGGCCTCGGCAGCGGTATCCCTCCGTCTGCACATATCTTATAGCTCTCTCTTAGACAGCAGAGCTATCTCTTCGGTTACAAATATCACACAGCTCTACCTTGAACACCAGAGCTATCGGTCAGGTTACAAATATTTTACAACTCGAACTCAGATACCAGAGTTATCTGTCGTATTGTACATATCTTACAGCTCGGGCCTTAGACAACAGAGCTACCCTTTAGTATTCAGATTTCACATGCTAAGGCCTGAGACTGCAGAACTTCCATCAATTTGCATATATTGTGTCCCTCAGTCTGACAGCAGAATTATCTCACAGATTGCATACGTTTTAGAAGAACTTTCTCTTGAGTCGCACCTATCTTACTAGTGTATTCAATTTACACAAATGTTACATCTTGGTGTTAGTCAACAACGTTACTTCTCAGGTTACACATATCTTGCAGCTTGGATTTAGATAGCAGAGCTATCTCTCATGTTACACATATCTTACAGCTTGGACTTGGATACCATAGCTATCTCTCAGGTTACACATATCTTAAAATTCGACCCATAGACATCAGAACTTTCCTTCAGGCTGCCCAATTTACAAGCTCTGGTCCCACACTGCAAAATGTCGGTCAGTTTGCATATATTGTACACCTCAGCATCACACAGAAGAATTATCTCTTGGTACGTAGGTACGCAAGTAGGTTTATTACATTTATCAAATCATTTTACAATAAATACTACATCTTCTAAAATTAAAGAAGAAAAAGAAAAGAAAATGCATATAGCTTCCATTCTTTTGGTACCCATTATAGTAGTGTATTAAAATCATCAATAAGTAAAGTATTTTTTTTAAAGAAATATGTCAAATAAATTAAGTAAACAAAAATTTGAAGCCCAGGCTACTATAAGCAATATCTAAAATTCTCATTAAGGCACTAATAAAAATGGAGATTTATTGTTAAAACAATAGTTAATTGCTTCTCTGGTGGATCGAATATTTACCTTGTTAAAAAATATTCAAAGATATTGTTTGCACAGACCTCGTAGACTGGGCCAGATACAAATAATATGTTCTATAGTCTCAGACTTAAAACTGCATATTCGACATGAACCATTGCCCTTTATGTGTGGGTTCCAAGACCCTTCAACTTGATGCAAAGGAATATATAAAAGCCTGATTCTTAAATATTTCTTTTTGTTAGTTCCCTCTGGGTTAAAATCAAGATATGGTTGTCTTCGGATGGAGTAGGAATTAGGAATTAAATGTTAAGTCGCTATGATGGTAATTCGAAAGAGAGTATACATCTTCCTCTCGATAGTTCCCCTTAAAGTACTTTTTATTAGGTTTTTTCAGTTCAAGACGTGGTAGACTTGAAAGAGAGGTCAGGCCTGGAAGATTGTGTTGTGTGATCACTGCCCTAATACTGTCCAAGTTCCGGTCAAAGCTTTTGTAGTTGTTACATTGCAGGTCCTTCTAGATTATCACCTTTGTGTTGAGGCATTGGCGTTATTACATTCACATATATAATTTATCGTTAAAGTGTTATGGAAGTTAGCCTACGGACTCAGATTTAATTCTAACCTAAGTTTGCTATATGGAGTGGCTAGACTTAGGCTGGGGAATTGCTTAACGCTATATAAACATTTTTTCCAGTTCATTTAATGTCTTATAGTAAAGTACTGGTGAGGTGTATAGTTGCAATGGTATACGTTTGGTCGTTAGTGCTGTGACCGACTGGGTAATTGCTTTTCCTTCCTACAGCTTGGTGAGCCTGCCAATCGCCTTCCCAATTGTTATTGTTTTTTGTTTCCTGGAATGTATATGTTCTAGCAAGGAGAGTTTGGTGTCCATGGTAACTCCCAAGTATGCATATTTATCAAGCTGCCTGATTGTTGTCTCCTGCTTATCGCTTGGACTAGATATGGCTCACAGTTTGATCTTAGACATAAGACTATCATTCAGGTTGCACATATCTAACTGCTCAACCTAACACAGCTGAGCTCTCACCGAAGGAGTGTGGCTTTGGACAACAGAGCTATTTCTCATTTGTAATGCAATAGGTCTCACAATTGCGAGATTTTGAGATATTGGCATTGTAAATGACAATGCCTTTTATTTATGTCTTTTAAAAAACTGCAAAAATAGAAGGGGTTGCCATTTACAATACCAATAGGTCAAAGTTTCTAAAATGCGAGACCTATTGCATTGCAAATACTTGTTTGTTCAGTAGTAATCGGTGTAGTGTAAGTAAGCTGTTTACCTGTGTCACTGGAGTGATGCCTACGGGCCCACTCATGTAAAGGTCTGTGGCTTTGTACCTAACTCACCCTTGGCCTGCATGGATTGTGTAGAGCATCAAACAGCACGTGATACTTGCTTGACTGTACTTGGATGCATGGGTGTGCCGGAAGATGGTACATGACATGTAGGTTCCATTTTGGAAACAACACCTGGAGAGGCTGGCGGAGGGGAGGACTGCAACACCTTGGCAGGAGATGTGGATTGCTGACATTCCAGAGGGCTGGGATAGGAACACACTCTGGAGGAAGGGGACCAGAGCATCCTCTGTGCACATCAAATGTTTTTGATTCCTGGATGAGTTACTAGTGGGGGTGCTGGACTCATTGTCTAGGAGATAGTGAGAATGATATGTTTGCCACTATGGAACAGGATATATTGATATAGATGAAGGCTCATGTCTTTAAATATTCGAGGCATATTTCAGAGGAGGCCTACAGACAGATGCAGTCACCAGTTACTCCCTTGACCTGTTTTGTGAGTCAATTAGATCTCGAGCCATTCCTGCTGCGGCAGAATGTCCCTTTGACAAAGAATAGTGGAAAGAAGAGAGCACCCATAACCCGAATTTCAAAGAATTAGCACTAAGGGCCTGATTTAGATCTTGGCGGATGGGTTACTGTGTCACAACGGTGACAGACATCCCGTCTGCCGAAATAAAAATCCCCTTATATCCTATGGATTTATATTTCGGCTGACGGGATATCCATCACCGTTGTGACGGATATCCCGTCCACCAAGATCTAAATCAGGCCCTTAATCAAATTTGTTTCTGGTTCTGGAATATAATGGTGGTTCCACACCATGAGTCCCACACTTTGTTCAATAACGCTATCCATTCAGAGGAGAAGATCACCAAGACATATAGCTGCTGAAACCAGGACTGGAGACTACAATCTGCTAGTCTCCCTGCTGGGCGAGAGGCCATCACCCTGGAGTCAAAACTACCTGCTCTGAGCCTGGAGCTACTGCTTTCTGCCAGCCTGCCAAGTCATGTGAGGCGGAGGAGAGCGCCTGGAGGGAGCAAGGCCCAACAGGCATCCTGTGGTGTGGATCCCAGTGAGCAAAGTGTGAGATGCTCAATCCGGTTGGGACCTTTGCTGAAGCTTCAGCCGGCGACCTCTGTATGGCAGGTAGGGGCCACCGTGAAGTAAGGCTCATAACCCTTGTGTCAGCAAACTCCATATGTCAGGTGGCGGCCACCATGAAATAAGGGCTGTTGCCCCTGTGCAGCACCTGTCAGCGACCCCATATGCTGGGTGGGGGCCACAGTGAAGTGAGAGGCGCCGTCCATCTGCAGAGCCAGCCAGCAACACTGCTGTGACAGGAGGGGCCCGCCATTAAGCAGGATCATAGCCCAGGCCCATCATGCTCAGGCTGCTGGAAGGAAGATTTATCGATTGCGAGGAGTAATGAAGGAGGAAGTCCAACAAGAGCCTCAAGGAGACTGAACCTGTCACCATATAAAGACCACAAGAGGTGAACCATCAGCATCAGGAAACTGTAGCATGCCATGACTCATCCCAGTCCTTCTGCAGTTGGCAGTTGCTATTGGGTCAGGCAAGACTGTTGAGACCAGTGGGACTGCTGGGGACTTGCGCAAACGTAGTGAACAAAGTTCACTGTTAAGGCCAAACTTAGGTTTTGTCATGTGGAGGCTAGTGTGGGAGGCATCTAGGAGTCCCCTCCAGTAATGAATGGGAGATAACCGTCCTCACTAAACGGGGATGGAGGGACCCTTGGATAACTCCAGGACAATGCTAATGTGTTAACTTTAAGAGACTATGGATATTATTGTGTTGCCTCTGCTCTTTGTGTGCTCACAATAAAATATTCCTTTTTCATAAAAGCAACTATTAGGCTGGACATTCATCTTATTGCTGCTACTGCGCATGCTGGGAGTGTTGAGTCTGTGTATGTCCCACACCTACCTCCCCCAAGAAGAGCATTGGACTGCTCGGCACACGCTACTACTGAAAGTCAAGTTCTGAAAGGGGTAGTACATGGCCCAGTTGCTGTGGATCTATAGTAGTCGAGCCCTGGCACATCGCGGGTAAAAGGACTCAACCCCCACGGTTGGGCCCACAAATTGCTGTTTGCCCTGTAGCTCTCTGAAGGGATGACTGCCACAATTGTTTTTTATTTATTCAGTTGTTTGCAAAGTGATAATCAACTGTCCCTGCCAGCCACCGCTTTCTTTCAAACTCTCATTTCTTCATGAAACCTATTTTGTTTATGACCCATTTTCTTTCTCCAAATGTACACATTCCCAGAACTAATCATGCTTGTAGGAAAGTGCCCCTTTTTGCATGGTTAACCCCCAACACACTTTTTGCAATTTTCGTTGTTGGCACGGCTGCGAGTGCCCCCCATCTCCATTGGTTAACATTGGGCACCGACTCCGAATTTGACCTCTGCACCCGGCCACCCCAGTGCCGCTGGCGGTGCCGTCTTGGTGCTCATTTGAACCTTGCCCTTTGTTGACCTAAAACCCCGAAGACTGGGTTTGTTAGTTAAGTACTTACCTGTGAACTTGTATTCTTCCCATAGGATAACATTGCTCATTTGAGTGTATATTTTTTCTTGTCTGCAAAGTGTTGCAATTTCTAAAAACTGTATCTATCTTGCTGAACTGAAGTCCTGCACTAAGTATTCATTTACTGCATTGAAAAGTATTGCCAATTTGAAAACTGTACTTTCCTGCAACTAAGTTTCTTTGGTTCTAGTAATAAAAGTAACAAAGTAGTTTTGTTATAAAACATTGGTCTCTGATTTAGTCATTGAGTGTATGTAATCATTTTTTGCCTGAGTGTGTACAACAAATGCTTAACACAGCCCTCTGATAAGCCTAACTGCTCGCCCACAGTACCACAAAAGAGAGCATTAGTATTATCTACTTTAAACTCTGTAAAGCCTCAAGGGATACACTGGCCTCTCTGCACACTATACCTTACTTTTCTATAGTATATACAGAGCCAGCTTCTTACAATGCTCCCTTCCACTATTGCTTTAAGTGGCATATTCAGAGCCTGCAGATATTGCTGAGCAGACACAATATAGCCTCTTTACCCCTTGATATTGCTTGGTTTGACTCTGGGCCTCCAAGGCATTGTTTCTTCTTTTGGACTGTAGCAATTCAGAGGTGGATGGACACTGGGTTATCGCTCATTTCAGTAGACCACATTCTTAATTCTCCTCAGGGAAATCCACAAGCACTGACCACTGTAGCTACTGGGCAGCACTTTGCAGCTTGGCAGTCGAGTCATCTAGCCCCTAAGTCATCCTATTACATGTGAGAAGGTTAAAGAGAGGCTGGGGCATGCTAGTATCTACCTGAGATTTCGGAGGCCATCTTTAGATCATTGCTGCAAAGTGTGTGACTGTGAATCCCCGCAACGACTCCTCTTTCTTCAACAAGAAAAAGGATGCAGCAACACTTTGCTGACCTCAGCCAACAGCTTGGCACAATGAAGATAAGATTTACATGTATTGTGTGTGGGTATTTCCTAAGGGTTTAACACTCCCTCAGAAACGGCTAAACACCTTTGTTGATTGCCAAGGGACCCCCACTGATTCATTATTTTTCTGCTGGACTATTGCTGAACAACAACAAATCCAACAGGTATACTTGTTGAAGTAATGTCAGGACTTTGGCAGAGAAGGTTATTTGTGGATTACCCTGATTTAGAATCCATTGGTCTACCTCCACTTCACGAAAGAGTATAATATTTGCAAATAGTTCTACACCAAGATCCTAAAAGACCAACTGCTCAGAGCTTGTGCTTGTTCTTGTTGAAGCAATATTCCTGTCATTCAACATATTTCCATTTAAAAACTACCAAGAGATTGGATCTGTTTTCGTCTAAGAGACAATGGAGGGATAAATGGGTGAAAGTTGCTGATTGAACTCAGAGATCAATAGTAACCCTAGCCATAGAATCTGCAACATCCTTTACCCCAGAAGCTACAAAACAATATGCACATTTGAAGATTCAAAAATTGTCAGTGGATCCTTTGTTGACGAAAGTTATGACCCCTTGACCTTCAGCGAGTCTCTCAACCTTCACTAGCCTTCCTTTATCCATGATCTTTCAATCACCATGTTGTAGCTGATTGATCCATCAACCAATCATTCACTAAACAAAATCTCACGTACAACATCACTGGAAAGTCTGAATAATGGAGGTGGAAAATACTTCCTTTGGAGATGCTTGTTGAGGGCTTACTTGAACTGATCCTGGAGTAGTAGAAGAATAAAAATCAGATATAAGGATGTTTCTTTTTTCAAGTCTATGACATTTACTAGATTGGAGCATATGCAAATATTCTCCTAAACCGTGGAGTTTTCTGTGTCAATTTCTCTCTAATGAAAATCCATTTCATCCTAAATCCTGACTCTTATCAGTGACCCCTTACATATCGACCGAAGATGAGAACACATTTAATGGGAGAATTCAGAGCCATATGTTCTTCCAGCAATACCCAAAAAGGCCATTCACCATATCCAAAGGTTCAGGCTCTGGACCTGAACTTGGGAACCCACAAGTCCACTGCTGAACTCTGCTGTTCAATCCCCTGTCGATCAACAAAGGTTTGCATCCACTTCCAGCTTTACTGCTTTGTATCCTACTCTGTTGCCCTTGGTAGATCACGATTATGCCACAGATCCAATACAATTCATCTGCCATCCATCCCCTTTTTTTCAGAAGGCAAAAAAACCACAAACTCTTTGTTTCTAAATTTGTGACAAAGAAGTTCATAAAAGGCATGTTTACGGAATTCCCTCTATTCACTTTGCCAAAGCGTGTAGGCGAAATTAAAGCATTATTCATTAAACACTCCTACTTATGTTTCTTCAAAGGCAGCGTGTTGGTAGGAATAAACTCATTCTTTAAGCCTAAAGGTTAAAATGAGATTTACTTAAACCAGCCATTTTCTCTACAAACGTTTTTCAGAAGTAGGCTAAGAAAGCTCCGAGCACCTCAGAAATACCTGGACCGGACCAAACAGTACCATAAGACGGGCAGATTATTTTTGGTTTTGGTTAAGCTAATAAAAGACAGACTTTACCAAAACAGTACATAGCTATGTGTTTCACACTCTATTGCTCTATCATAACCAGGCAAAACAGACACATCAGAGACAGAAAAAGGGTATTCTTCTTAAGGAGTGTCTGCAACTTCAGCCTTACATGCAGTAGCACTTGGATATACAAACACTGCTGCATGGCTTTGCAAACCAGAAGAGAAGCGTGAAGCAAGAGTTCTGCAGAGCTTGTTCAAAGAAGAGATTTCATTCCCACCTACCCATTATTAGGGACTGCTGATTCAGAGGATGCAAAACTATGTAAAATCTAATGCTGGAGAAGAAAGTTATTTACCTGTAACTGCAGTTGTCCTACATGAGTTCCTTTGACAGATTCAAGTAGGATCCATCTCCCTCCCTGGTGACAGTGTAGTGATGTCTCGAGCACACTGATACCTCTAGTCTGACAGTGGCTTCCGAGGGTAGAACACAAGGCTGCCCACCCCATTTGTCCAAAGATTTAATAAAATAATGAGATGAGTATGCTATTGCACTAAATGAGCTAATACTGCTATTTATTTATACTGGGGATTCCTAGCCTAGCCGACTTCGACGTCAAATGTTGAAAGATACAAAATCTTGAGAACTGTAGTTACATGTAAGTAACGTTGTCCTTGCTGGCACATGACAGGCTGACTGGTCAAAGATGGAGGCAAGGCCCTTAGTTTTGCAAAACAGTCATCATCTGGCTTTTTAGCTGCTCTTTGTGGCTGGTCAGGCAGCGCATTCTTTTCCATCTGGGCACCACAAGCTTCCTTTGACACAACAGAGGAATCTTCATGCCACCCAGAGAACCCACTCAACTCTGGAACTTTCAAAGCCATCGGCTAGTCCAGCAGCCTTACCAGTCGAGCTAAACTAGGCACAGTGACCAGCTAGTTTCTGTCTCTGTTCCTGCAACTTTTGTAGTATCGAGTCTGTTGCTGATCTAAGTGTTCAGCTACTTATGTGTCCTGCCCCTTCCCAGTGTTATTCAGAAAAGGCATTCAGCAGGACTGATATATTAAATATATGATTATGGTGCAGTCTGTTAAGGTCTGTTAGTATGTTCTCATATAAGTGAGCTCCCGTTTGCCTTAAACTTTGAGAGCTTGAAACACTGTGATCCATTGCATGTGAGATCACTTTCAGACCAGGCACGACTGGTGTCTGGAGAGCTCTGTAACATATAGAAGAAAGACTATGCCATCAAAGTCCCCACAAACCTAAGAGTGGCTTCGTGTATGTAGGACTGGCATCCAAAACTAACATAGTAATGTCCCTTTTCATGTTATTTGTCCTAAGTACTACTCAGCACTCTGATAAGTCCTATTGCCTTGCATTTGTAATGTTTCGTTATAGTGTACACTGGGGCCTGAGGACTGCATTGCATCGCAAGTATCACTCTTCATTAAATGACATTCATAGTCTGATTGAATTATAAGAATTATTTCAACATTTACATTTTTACTTTACCTTTTGAACCTGTTTTGTGTATTTAAATATTCTTTAGGAAGTGCTTCTAATGACCTATGTTTCAATACAGGAGTGCATCCATGGAGGTTGCAAAGAGCACTATGGGCACCGAGGAGTTAACAGTCAGCAAGTTGCTGCGCAGCCTCGGAGAAGAGACTCAGAAAGTAGAAAGACTTGAAAAAGAACTCCAGACGACCAGGGAAAGGTATGGGATGGTTTAAACGCGTGTTTGCGCGCGCTTGTGTTCTAAAACTTCAGACTTTCCCCCCCCTTTTTTAAAGGCATGTTCATAGAGACAATGTTAGTTACGTTTCAGAATGTGAAAGTTTATATTATGGATAATGGTCCATAGTGCATCAATCATCAGAAACCCAGTTAGTGCCTCTGTTAATATTTATAAATTGTCACAGCGAAAAAATAACGTTGTGAAAAAGAAAGTGAAAATGTCACTCAAAGAATGGCCACTAAATGCAAAAACATGGCATTTTAAAAGAACAGAACAGTGCTGATTTTGATGTTGCTCGCTACAAAACATCGAAAGTTGAAGTGTTGAAGGGCAGAAATATTTTTGGTGTGTGCTGCAAAATGATTTTGCAATCCTGAAATCAAAGACAACAATGCGATGTTTGATATCGCCCGCATTTCAGATCCAAATAGGAATCATTAATGCACACAAGGGAAGCTGGCACTGCTATTGCTACACCATTCATAGTTTAAAGTGCAGTCCTTAACTTCGAGGTCAGCAAATCTCAATAATTTCATTCTGTATTATACAAAGGAAGAGGAACTGCAAGTCACATTTCTTCAATCAGACAAATTGCCTTAATCGTTAAAAAGTTGTGTACCGGATCCAGTTAGTTCAGCTAGTGCTGCATAATTACACCGATGTTCTGGTCACAAATGATTCTAGTAGTAAAAAAAGGTGTTTGTTTTTTTCCCATGAAAGTTATACCAGTTTATTATTTACAAGACTATGAATTCCGAAGGTCCAAGAGTTTCTCTGGACGTTGTTGCAAAAACACAGGGGATCTTAGACTCTAGAGAACCTTTAAAGGGCTACATTAGTGTTGTTACTTCTTCCATGGGGTCTTTCTGGGAAATAAGGAGCCATTTGCATACCCCCAAATGGTGGTGTTGACTTGTTTCGACCCCGTCTTTTTTTGCGATCTTCTTGGAGTGATGAACTGGCTGGACCTATGTCTTCTAAAGCAGGGGGGATATGGGGCGTGCATATTTACTGTGTGGGAACATGTAGAGTTTTTTGTTATATAGTTGTTGAATCGAATGCCTAGTGCAAACTTTTGTTTTTAGAGAAGCAAATTAAATGACCATCTTTCGAGAATCCAATTTCATTACAAATCGGCATGTACCTTTTAGACCCGAAATGTTCCTTGAGTTATGTTTTACAAAGCTCTGCAGCGTTTCTGGGTTCTGGCTTATGTGAGCAGCAGGAGAGGCTGTGTCTGCGACTGCAGTTGTTAGGAGACACCAATTTACCTCTCAACCTCCAGATTGGGGCTGCTTGCGAGACGCTGACGGTCGAGCTCTGATTGTCTTAATTTATGTTTTTTCTTCAATGCCTGGACCAGGTCAGAGCTTCAGTATAACACGCTGTTTCAAGCTGTTTTCAGTCCTGCGATGTAACGGAATTTGTTGGCGTCCGAACGATGGTCTGATAGGATTTGTGGTTACACATTAATCTCCAATATTCATGAATAAAAAATTACATATATTCCTTCTTTTTAAGATGTCGTTTATATGCTGTGCAAAGAAGTGGGTAGCAGTTATCATTGTTCTGCTTTTTTGAGGTACTTATGAGTGGTGGAAGCTCTAAGCATGGATAAATGGCTGATGGAATTTGTAGTTCTCAGTATAAGTGGCAGATGGTGTCTTATCTCCTCGGGTTTAAATTGGGCCACTTGTAAAATGACTTAGCAAGAAATATAGCTTGGTATTCATTTCCCATGGTTGCGCGCAACAGTAGTATACATTTTTTGAAAAAAATGTTATTCCTTTGGGGGATTAAGCGGTTTGTAGTCCCAGTTATGTCAAAACTGTCAGGTTGGATCCCTCCGCTATATATTTTGAATTTCTGTGGACTCATTCAGGCTTGTACTGAATGTTTCAAATCTTAATATTAAACTGGGCTCTTTTCTCAACAGAAGAGATTGTGTACTGCATTCTTTTGACTCTTTCGCTTCCACATTGAATACTGTTCACCTGATTTTTTTTTTCTTTTCTTCATTGTGACTGTTCTCTAAGAAGTGTTTAACCAGGGGTGCTATCATATTGCTACAGCAAATTATGGATCTAGGTTGGCTTATTTGTTTCCAAAGTCCTGATTTGTCTTGCCAATGTATAGTTTCTCACATGGGCATTGTATTTCGTATACTATGTTCTTTTCTTGCAGTTCATGAAGTTGTAGTGTACCCACTTCTTGCTCCTATATTAGAAAGTACTACCTTCTATTGTTTGTTGGCATGGTTTGCATTCTCCACATTTATAATGTCCTTTGATTGGTTGTAGCTTCCGATATTATTGTATGGACTTCTGTGTTATGGTCTATGGTGCCGTGTATGCTTGTACTGAATGATTTCTTAAGCTACGTTTTTTAAAACTGCAAATTGAGTTTTTGGGGATTCCAGACAATAACTGGAAACACTGGATTTTATCTAAAACTTTTTTTTTTCTTTTTTGTAGACATGGTCTTTTAAGAGTTTTTATTAGCTTTTTCAGGGACCCCTCTTCTATCATCCCTTCAGATAGTTAGGTTGCATGATGGCAGTACTTTTCATTCATTGTGCAATTACTGCAAATCCTAAATAATTGGCTGAATGGTAGGCTGTGTCTCAAACTCTTAGGGTGGAAGCTGTCATACCTGAATACACTAATCTTATTAGTTTTGTTTTTAAACAGGGATGTGACTACGATGTTATTTGTTTCTTTAACATCGATATCTAGGTAGTTTATTGCCATTCTATTTTGTGTCATATTAAACTTGATAACATGACAACAGTTTTTGAGCCATTCAAGAAAAAGGTTGAGGTCTGTATCTGTGCCTAATTGTGTACAGAAGATGTCATCAATATATTTTAGCCATGAAGGTATATTGTCTGTACATGGATTGTTGGTTTAAATACATTTTTCGCTAAACTGGGCCGTGTAGAAAATAGCTGCCTCCAGGGTGTAGGAGCATCCCGTGGCAGTCCCTTTTATTTGCAGGAAGAATTCTTCTTGAATTATGTCTGAGATGCAGAGTATAGTATATTGATTAGTCATTTTTTCTCTTTCATAGTGTTCAATAGAAAACAACCATGAACATGGTGTAGACAGTGCTTTGTAACATGGTAAAAAAGGATATCTAGAATTCCAGAGTGGTGGGAGCACTGCAGTTTAGAGGCCTATTTAAGAGTTGTGTGTCAGTATCACATGGCCTCCAAGGATCTCTAGGGCTTTGCTCTAAAACTTTCCAACAGCTACTAGTACCTATCTACTGATAGCACCAGTGAACTACCTCGCTGCAAGAAATGCATTCACAGCCTGGAGTCCTTTTGCTGCAAAGGATATAGAGAAGAAAATCTTTATTGTTCAGTTAATTAAACTTACAATTATTGAAAAATCAGCATTAAAAGGCATCATTGAAAAGCTTTGATAAAAATTAACATATTACTGGACTTTTTTACGGGTCCCTATTCGTTGGGTATAAAAATTTAGGAGCACCTGAGCCCCAGTGCAGGATTATAAAATAACTGCATGGATCATGACGTTTAATGGGCCTTGCTGGTGGAGGTACGTAGATAAAAGTGCTTGGTGCTTTGGCTTGAACACCGCTTCACCAAGCAGGATATACTGTGTCAAGAGAGGCAAATTTATGCTTTGTTAGTGCTAAATGCACAAACAGGTGCGTTGTGCTTCACCATAGGTATGAGGTACCCTGCATAAAAAAGTGTGTACTGATTATCTAAAATCGTAAGAGTCCTGCGAGATATGTGGTGAGCGACTAGGGGCCTCTCTGGCCTAGTACAGTGTCTTCCAGGTCAGTTTCACAGATGAGCTACAGTCAAGTGCCATGTACGGAAGGGGACCTTCATAAGACTGAGTTTGCTAGTTTGGAGCCTGCCAAGCTCACAAACTTTAGGAATTTCCCACAGAGCATCAAGTCTTCTCCTCGAAGACAGGCAGTGATCGCCGACATGTGCGTGTTCCAATCCTGATGAATTGCTGTCTCAGCAGACCTTTTAGTTCTGACATTAAAGCTAGACCAGTGCAGACGATGAAGCAAAAATCCTCCTTTGCATAGTTGCAAAGCCGGCATACGAATTTGGGGGAAGTTCTCCACCACACAGGAGAATTGAATCGTTTAGGGAGTCCTCCCAACCAAAGATTGAGCAACTTAAACACACGATACTGCTTAAGCTGGCTCTTGATTCATTTTTTAGCTTATAACAAAATTTAAGATAGGCACACAGGCTGCTTACGGTCTGTCTCCGGAGATTTGGGCTGGAGAGGTGTGACGTGGAAGATTGCACACTCGTTGATATGTTCCTATAATGGCTTTGTCGATTATTTTGTCTGCTCTACCTCTCAGGGCCTCAATGCCAAACACGAGAGAAGGGGCATGTTAAGCAGGCATGACTTGGAGGAGTGGTTGGAGAGACATTCCTTCTGAAGAGTTCCTTAAGGTGCAAAAGGCAGAAGTTGGTGTATTATTTCTCCTCTGTATCGCATTGCACAGTTTGTTAAAAGCACCTCTGGAGTCGAAGATTACTCCTAGGTATTTGTACTCCAGCACAGCTTCCAGGTCTGAGCCTTCTAAGTGGAAAATCGGTGGCAGGCTTCTTCTGGTGGTTACTGGCATTGTTTTTGTTTTATTGAGATTTACTCGAAGCCTATGTTTGCAGCATGCAAGGCAGTTGCGTTAATTAATCGCTGTAGTCTGACCTTGGTATAGCTGATCAGGACAACATCATCGGAATACAGCATGGAAGTGGCGTTGAGGCCACACAGCACAGAGGAATGAGAGTTAACGCTGTTAATTGCAGTTGTCAGCTCAGCTAGATACAAGCTGGAAAGAAATGGAGCCAAGTTGCATGCTTGTTTAAGGCCGTTGTTCATAGGTATTTTCTTCGATGCCACTGTGCCAGTGCCCAGCCTTACCCTTGTTCACATGTCTGAGTACAGCAGTTGTATAGCTTTTAGGAGAGAAGGAGAGATTCTCCAGCTCTGTAGTTTGGACCACAAGATGTCACATTGCACCACATCAAAGACCGAGTGAAAGTCCACCTTACAAAGGTGAAGGTTTGAGGAGTGACGCCTTGCTTGATCGATTGACAGGGCAAGCATTACGATGTTCGTGGTTGTGCCTGTTTTCTTAATGAACCCAGTCTGCTTCACCAGAACCAGTGAGCCTGCCTCAGCCCAGTCAGTCAATTCAGTGAGCAGGAGTTTGCCAAAGTATTTTGCCTCCATGTCCAGTAGGGCAATCAACGGATAGTTGGAGGGAAGTGATTTTTTCCCAGCTTTGAAGATCGGAGCTATGATTGATCCCGGTCAGCTGTCCGGGATAACCTGGTTGGTGAGAACGTATTTGTACAATGTGGACCAATGTTTGGCCCAATATTGGGGGTTCTGTTTGAAAATTACTTGCGGTAGACCGTTGCGGCCCGGGGCGCCATCAGGACATCCGCCAGCTATTATTTTCTCCACCTCGCCCAATGAGAATTGAATGCTAAGATGAACCTCTTCCAGTTTTAAAGGCCCTGTTTCCAGAAGCCCAGGTGATGACTTTTGGCCCCCATACATTTCCTGGATGTAGATGATCCAACTGTCTTCCGAGATGTTCAAGGATGAGGGGGGCGGCCGAGAGCCTTTGGCGTGGTTCACCAGTCGCCAGAATTCTCAAGCATCATTTATTCTGGAGTCTGAGAAAACTTTACACCAATACCGGTCTCCTTCTGATTTGGCTTGCTGCCATGTGGCTTTTTTGTACAGACCTCTCAGTTTGCGGAGGGGCACACTCCGTAAGGTCAAGTTTGAACTATTACGAAGTAACTGCGGTGCGTGATTCAGCTTATTTTTAGCTGTCATGAGTTGAGTTGAAATCCTTCTGGGCCAGACGCATGCTGGGGCAGTGGCAGTTAATGCCCTCCCGGGATTGGGCTGGTTCCTCCAGCTTGAGTGCTGAGACCTGGGCCCAATGGTCTAAAAGGTCAGTAGTTAAGTTACATAACAGTTTCCATTTGAGGCTGGCATTCGTTCCATCTGCTCAATGGATCCAATTGACCAATGAATCCTTCTGTAGTTAATGGTAGAAACTATACCTATGTCTGGCTGGGCCTGGTCATGCATTGGGCAATGCAGTCTTAGCAGAATCCTTTCAGGTTGGTGGTCACTTTCCAGCTGACATCCCAGTTTGTAATGTATAACCATGGGAAATAGGGCGAGGGACACAACAGTGGAATCGATAATTGATTTGGAAGTTGTCAAGTGATGGGTAGGCTGAGCAGGAATGTCTGGGTTAATGCGACCGTTCAAGGCTTTCAGGCCCAGATGCTCCACATCGTTTACAAATAATTGCCCACTACTGCCCTTTCTCTGCATAAATGGCTGAAAGGAATGAATATGCCGTATCTGGTTGTGTGTTTCCACTATTTGGTCTCTTGTTGTAGCCTGCACTAAGTTCGTGTTGAAGTCACCGGTCATAAAGATGAGCAAAGCCGGGTTTGCTGTTGTTTGGGCAGTAATGAATGCCAATAGTATGTCGACTGTTTCTTGCTTCTTAGTAGTCAAGGGATGGATGTAAACATTTATAATCAACAGAGGAGGAGCACTAGTTGGAGAGCATTCCCAGAATCATATGGCTTGCAAGTTAGGATGGTCGATTTTGATCTCTTCTATTTGGCGTTGAGATTTCTCACTACATAGATGGCAAGGCCCCCAGCAGGGCCACCCAGCATGCGAGTTTTGACTGCCGGTTTGCTATAGCCCAAGAATGCCGGAAGTTCTAGAGCCTCTAGGGACCAGATTGCTTGGGATATCACCACGTAGTACAGTCTATTGTAGGATAAAAAGTGCTCATCCTCAGTTTTGCTTGATAATCCCTCTATGTTCCATGCATAGATTGGAAAACTTTCCTTAAGGAGCCATTCAGCTGAGCGATTGCTCTGTCCATACTTCCTGTACCTATGAGGATCTGGTAACAAGGCGCTCAGGAGCCGAGCCCAGTCAGTTGTGGCGTGACGAAATTGACTTTGTGGAAGTTCGACCTCTTCATGGCCAGTTGTGTAGGTGCCTTGACCACATGTAGTTGAAACTGCGTGCTCCCAAGCCCCTCTGAAGACTGACATTGGATGGATTAGCTCGTTGGCATCTGGCCCCTTAGTTAGATCGTGCATACCCAGTCTCACTTGATAACCTAGTGGGAAGTGGCCTTTACCGGGGCTATGCAGCGTTAGAAATTGGGGATAGGCTTAAACCTCCTGGCGGGAGATCTTGATGACCCATTTAGCAAAAGCCTGCTTCTCCGCCGACACCTGCTCCACTAGCTGGGCAGTTATCCAGGTGATGACTGTGGCTTCTTCCCTGCCAGGTTTGAGGAGCTCAAGAAGGTGACTGAATGAATGCCAGATGACTTAATGTGCCTTAAAGAAGGGATTTCTTGCGTCACACGTATCATGTACCTCAATTGATTTTATTAAATTTTCCCCTCGATTTGTATTTTGGTGTAAAAATGAGATTACCAGGTTCTTCAAGAGGGTTATCGGTCTTCAGAGTTTACTTCTTTATAGGCGGTACGCTTAGAGCTGCAGAAGGTTGTTGTTTTATGATGATCTGGAGGATAGCTCTTACGTCATTGCCTGTGGTGGAGGAGAGGCCCTGTAATGGGTAATTAGGTTGCTGGCTTGGCACCTGGTCATCTCTATAAATTGTTCGGAAGAATGCACCCGCCCCTGGTTCCAACATGGGGAGTGGAAATGATCCTAATTGTCCACGTTGGCTGTGCTGAGAGTCTTCTAGTTTGGCTTTGGGGGTCGCTGAGCAAGTTCCCTCTCCTGTGTTCGTTACATGGGCTAGCTTGTTCGATTGTAGTTCCCAACTGCTGAAGAAGATACTAAGTGGGTATTGGACCTGGTGCGGCTTGAGGGAAGGGTTTATAGTTGACATTAGTTTCTTTATCTGCTTTTGTTCCGCTGGGCGATTCCACTGCTTCTCTCAGGTCATTGGCTACTTCGTTAGGCTTAGTGAGTGGTCTGAAGATGGAGGCTTGCTTGATTTGTGTGTGTGTGTGTGTGTGTAGCGAGCCTCTGACGTTTTGTTTGTTGTGAGATTTTCTAAGCCTTTTATGCTGTCTTTTCGTAGGTTGAGTAGTTCCTGAGGGTTGTACATTTACAAGACCAGCCCTAGGAGCAAGCTTACTGGTAAAAGGCTGAGTAATTGTGCTGATTTGGTAGCCATTGATCAATTGTCCCCCAAAGCTGGGAGCAGGCGAGCTAGTGGAGAGCCGAGAAATTAAGCTGCTCTGCTGAATGATGTTAGTGCTGCTCTTTTCCTAAGTCTCCCCTTGGTTGCGGACAGACATTGGTGCTTGCTGAGATTGACTGGCGGATTTCTGCGGCTTTTGTGTTTGTGTTCCTCTGTTGTCTAACATTGATACGGTGGCTTAATCGCTGTAGCTCATTAAGGGAGCAATTAGCAGACCTTATAAGGGTAGGGTTTTGTGCGGCTGGTGGATCTGGTTTCAAATGCCGCTTTATGTCTTTTAGTACCGTAGCAAAAGTACCCAGGAGCATGCCAGCTTGACGAGGACCAGATCATGTGTGCAAAATGCAACTAGTTGGACAGCATTGGCTTGAGCGCGCTGTATCCATGAGTTTAGCGCTCCAATGTTTGAGTCAGTGGCTGTCACATAGACTGCCATGGTGTTGAGTAGACCCACCTGCAGGTCTAGCTTGCTGAACTGGTATGTTAAGGCAGTTACAACAGACTGAAATGAGCAAAGCAGGACATCCCAGGCATCTCTTGTCTCGCCTTCCTTCCGAGGTGTTGTGCTTTAGAGGTTGTCCTAACTGCAGCTGTGTAAAGAAATGTCGGGACTCGCTGATAGATGTGAGCCTGCTGAGAGCCTCTTTATGACCGAGACTGCCTGAATCTCAGCCTGCGATGAAGGAAAAGCCTCATCTGGCATTTCCTTGGAGAGGGATCTGCTTCTTGAATGGTTGAAAGCTGCTGTGTTTTGGCTTACTGTCTGCGCTGAGAGCCACATTGTTGAAGCTATGACAGATTTGTTGTTTTCCTGCTTATTAAAGGAAGGAATCAGGTGTTTGTGGGATAAAAGATGGTAGACCTCAGCAACCACCTGAAGGCCCTTCCTTTTATCAAGAGGTTCAGTGGTGACGGGAGGGCCTTTAGTGGAGTCTGTGGCGAGGATGCCGTGGGTACGTTCCTCTGTGTCATTTGGCAGGTAGCACACAACTCCTACTCCCCTAGTCAGGTAGCAGACCACTGGTATTAGAAGGCAAGGGAAAGCACGAGGCGACCCCTACATGTCGTAGTAAAAGAGGAGTGTGGGGGTGCAGACAACCGGCTGCCCTAGGCTGGAAGACTGTTAATTATCTATTATGCAGGGCAAAACATAAGCAACAAGGAAGCACTCCAAGACAAGCCACCTAAACCTGTCCTGGCTCCAGAGATCTCAGGGCTTCTTAGGGTCCAGACTCAAAATTTGGCTCATTTGGGCTCAATTTTGACTAAGGTGGGACAGAAGAAAGGCACCCTGAGGAGGCACGTAGTGGGGAGTGTGAAGAGCGGACGGGCCGTCCGTAGGAGCAAACCACACCGGCCTAACGCCGGCCGCTTCCGCACCTTACGGAGAGGACCGTGGCCCTAAGCCCTTACCTCCACCCGGTCGCTGCCAGTCAGGCGCTAGTACCTGGTCCTTGCTGGTTCTCGTAGCACTGGCTTGGACTCCGGTTCCGGCTCCAACTCAGATTTGTCCTGGTTTGGATTCAGGCTCTGGAGCTGCGTCCCGATGGGTCTGTGGTCTGGGCCCTGAGGTTAGGGGGTCAAAACGTAAGGGCCTGTTCCTAGTGCCAGACCAGGGAAGCCGTGAGCCAAGATGCTAGGGCCCTCTGCGGAGCCGCTGCAGAGCCGGCACGGCTGCTGCTTCTCGTTCCTTGCTGTGTGCATATGACGTCGGCACGTAGCATGTAGTCCAACTAGTCCGTTTAGGATATATATTGGACAAGAGTCCAAGGAATTGAGGGCTCCCCATACCGCAACACCATTTACATTCCGTGCTACCATGATTTTGCTCTTTGGGAAAGGGAACTTCAGTTTGAAATGCAGAATGGGGTCATTCCTATTGACAGCTCTGGGTGAGCTACAAGCCATCAAGGATGAGGACAAGCAAGCAGGGCTTCTACTATTACATCGTTCGATCTCGCTAATCTACCTGTTTTGGTCAGCCATTTAAGCACAGCTGGATTGGTCAGCTCTGCATTGGTTTGGGGATGTATTCAGGCAGTTTTACTCCTACCATTCTGTTCTGCCATGTTTCTGGTCAAATGCAGGGTTAAATAGGGTGTGGCTCTCTCTCCCCCATGCTATTTATTCTTCATCTCCAACCGTGGAAGGATGGGAGAGGAGTCTGTGTGCTCTTATTGTTTTAACACTTTCTTCTATGTCATTAACACTCAGCTAAAATTGGATTACTAGTCGACTGCCTCAATTAGCCATCATTAAATGAATGGCAAAAAGACTGATCTGATCTTGATTATTGTAAAGAGTGTCTCTTACTGGTTGACCAGGCTTTGGTAGGTTAACCAGTCCTTTGGCATATTGCCTTATCATTTCTCCAAGATGAAGAATTTGTGCATACTGTTTGACCAAGAACTCTCGTTTGATGTACAGTTGCAAAAGGTGTGGTTGGCGTACTTCTTCACATTAACACTTCTGCAGAAAAAATTACCTTTAACTTCCGCAGATGAGCATGTTGTGGTTGTGTGCATTCTTTCATTCCTAGATTAATGAGGCACTCTTTATCTTGGGCTTCTTGATTTGCAGGTGAAAAGGTTGCATAGGCTACATTACTTGGCTGTGAGCCTTGTTTGTGGATTACATAAACTTGATCATGACTCTTCAACCTGCAGCTTGACCTACTAACTTATCCAATTCATGTTTTTAATGTGCACTTAGCAGCTGTAGTACAACACCAGTAACAGCACTCGCTTGGCCAGTCCTTTCTGGCTCCAGTGATATGCCCCACACAGTTTCAAGCTTCAACAGTTATTGTTACTATTCAATGCAGAAAACAGCATAATCAAAGGAAGACACGCACGCAGTCCACAAATTCCATCACTAAATCAATTCATGGGCTTTGTCATCCAATTTAAAAGCATCTTTTATTATTCATTTCATTGATAAAATCAGCCAACACATTCAGTTCCTTTTTACATTGGAATTTCTTCAGGGCTAATTATGTGTTCACAAAGCATAGTGTTTCCAGTAGTGTATTGTGCAGTTAATCATAGTCAAGTACATACTCGATAATCAGGTAAAGGTGCTCGGAGTCTGGTACTCCTAAATATATGCCAGCTAGCTTAAACTTTTTTATTTTGTTCACCAGGTCTTTTGGAGGCCAGCCCAGCATCTGTTTCTAATTTGATGGTTCCCTGTCAGGTTGGATTGTTCTGACTCTTTTAAAACCCTTGCTGTCACTAAATCCCTATACAGAGGTTTCAGTGCAACAACGTTCTAGCCGGAGGGGCTGCATGAAAAACGGCTGAGAGAGAACTTTAGGAGTGATTTTGCCCTCTGGATAGATTTTTCTCAGCTTGCAGAAGGTATCAGAGACATCAAGGTTCTCAGGAACAGCTGTAAGGTACGTCGTACAAAACAGGCCAAGAAGGGAATGCAAAAATTAGTTTGATTAAAGGGCAGACTGATAGAACAAGGCTTACCAGGTGTAATGGAAGATGGTATAGTAATACGTTCCCCAAAGACAAGAATACTAGTTGGGAACCCTAGGTTGCCAGAAGGCCCGCAGGTCACAAGCTAAAGAAGCAAACAGTAAGTAGCATACGACAAGTACCAAGGAGAACAAATGGGAATCAATGAGAGAAATTAAAAGGGATTGCTTTGCACACAGGGACAGATAGGGTCAAAAATGAAAAAGGGGGTATGGGAGACGCAAATGCATATAAAGTGGAGACCAACAACAGCTAAATGACACTTTGCAAGATATCTGCTCCATTCTGTAATGGTCTTCAGTACTAGCTCAGCTGTTTTGGCCCTGGAAGTGCTCAGACTATACTTACGTGAAGCTCTTGATAAAGTTGTGTTGTGATGTTTAGTGTCAATGTGAGCTTAGTCTCTGCTACCCCACTTAAACAAGATTCCTAGTGCCAGTATCTCTTCAAGTGCATGCGCCACAGTATAAATATAATACATTTTAAAAGTATATGTGAATGGCTAAGGCTACTTCTTCAAGAGTGGTACACGCCAAGGGAGTTCTATGAACTCTTTGTTACAGGCTATATGTGCATTTTCTGTTAGTGCATCCAATCATACCTCACAACACAGTCTTTACAACAAAGAACACATACACCTAAAACAAGGAAGATATGTTGTTTTTTCCAGTGTTTGTTTACATTTGAGAGAGAAACAGCAGAATAAGTGTCTGGAGATGCTAACTGCTGCAACAGGTACTAAGAAAGTCTGTGGTACACCAAAAGTTTGCTATCCAGTGTGGCCATTTTAATTGTTAATAATTTCGGACTTAGGTGCTCCGAAGAAACAATTGTACCCAACAGCCTAGTAATAGCAAGCCTTTTTATAAGTGTTAAAAACGTTCATAGGACACAGACCTACAGTTAATCGTTGACTTGATAACTATGTATGTGTAAGGTGCATGCCATTTGTCTTTTTTAAAGATGGCAAAAGTTAACTTTAATATTCTATCTTTCAGATTAGCAGAAATACAGAAGAAAGTGTCTAATGTTACTGAGAAGAACACCCAGACAGAGGAAGAAGAGAAGAAAGAGGATCCCAAAGAAAATAATGTAGGTGCAGTTTGGAGAGAATATAACACAGTGAGAGACTGCTAGAGTCAACTATTTTTGTCTAGTTCTGTATCGGCAACACCTAGTGAAAAATATAAAAGCCATATTCAACCCTCTAGTGGAATTGTATTATTATTTATCATTTATTTACGCTATTTATATAATGCAGCATTAGCCACTGGAGTGCGATACTCAGAAAAGTATAAGTACATAAAATATCATAACATTAATAGCATAGGTGTACAGGTACAATAAAGAACTGGAAGGGGTAAGGGCAGCTATGTATGGTGGAGCTTTAGCAGGTGCATTTTGAGCACTTTATAGGGCCCCCAAGGGCACCGATCTTCCCAGTTCCCAAGCCCTGCGGTGTCTGCTTCCAAGTCGCTTTACTTTGTCCTTATCAGCGCATACCCAGCATCTGGGGGGCAAGATCCAACACTTAATCCCTGGGTGGCAATTTTTCACCTCCAGATCATTTAGCAAGGCTATGCCCTGCCATTCCTTTCTGGCCCTTCCTCTCACATCAGGGTGACTTTTAGAGGAGCACCTTTCCATCGTGCAGCAAGAGGTGTGAGCTCTACTTTCCAAATAGATGTCAATAGGGTTCCAGCATTGGAGATCTGGATTGGTTGTTACTCCCACTATTTACTCATGCTGAAGAAGGATGGAGGCCTTGGTCCTATTTTAGAGCTTTGTCCTCCTGAATGGAGAAGGACAAATTCAACATGCTCAAGTTGGCCCAGGTTCTGCCTGCCCTGGATCCAGGCAATTTAATGGTGGCCTTGTACCAGCAGGATGCGTATTTTCATATATCTATCCGGCAGTACCACAGATGTTACCCTTTGTTCAAGGTAGGCCAGGAGCATTTTCAATTTGCCGTGCTCCCCTTCAGCCTCACCAGCACCTCTCTGGTGTTCTCGAAAGCTCGGCAGTCGCTGCCCATTTTCAGAGTATGGGTGTACCAGTTTTCCCCCACTTTGATGACTGGCTGTTAAAGGCAGGCTCGCCAAAGTAATTTGGGGACTACCTCCTGATGACAGTAAACCTCCTGACATCGTTGTAGTTCTCGATCAATGTGCCAAAGTAGCACATGACTCATTCTCAGAGGCTTCCTTTCATAGGTGCTGTCTTATACATGACTCATTTTGGTGCATTCTCTAATTCGCAGTGAGTCCAGGACATTTGGGCTGTGATTCTGATGTTTCAGCCCAAGTCCTTGGTTTCCATGAGAGCGGTTCCGAGGTTTCTTGGCCCATTAGCCTGCTTTATGCTGCTTGTCGACTATGCCAGATGGTAGATGCGGGCTCTGCAATGGAATCTCAGAGGGCCCAGCATCTTGGAAACCTGTCGTATTGCATCCAGGTTTCTGACGAGACTGCAAGAAATCTGCAGTGGTGACTGCTCAACTACAGAAGGACCACCAGCAGACCCCTCTTCCTTCCCCACCCAGAGCTGATGGGGAGGGGGACATCAAAGGAATCTGGACTCTGGTAAAACACTGGCTTCATTTAATCTGTTGGAGTCGTGGGCCATTCGGCTGACACTGAAGGCCTTCCTGCCATCCATCAAAGAGAGGCTGATGCAGATTCTCATTAATAGCACCACCACTATGTTATACTGCAACAAGTAGGGTGCAGTGGGATCCTGGGTCCTGTGGCGAGAGGCTCTGCACCTCTGGAATTTGCTATGATGTCAGAGCATCTCCCTGCAACCACCTGGCGGGATATTTAAATGCCAGGGCAAACGAGCTCAGCCTGGCAGATTATGAATGGCAGTTGTACCCTGAGGTGGCACAGGGCATCATTTACCACTGTCGAGAATGTGCAGTGTCAAAACATTTGCGTGTTTGATTACCCAGGAAGGCTCTCTCTGGCAGGCACATACCAACTAAAGTGGAGCATGAGTCTCCTATACGCCTTTCCACCTTTGCGTTTCCTCCCCCGAGTTCTGAAGAAGATTAGGAATTACCTGACCAAAGACATCCTAATGGCTCTAGATTGAGTCAGCAAGACTTCTTCCTGTTGTGCCCAGGACTGGGCATTGAGGTCTGCTAGTTTCCCTGCTTGGGGAGGTGACACCACCCAGGCAAATCAAGACCACTTGCCCTGGCCCACCAGCATCTGCCTGCCTGCAGAGACCAGAGAATCCTATAAGGAGGAAGAGTGTCTGGAGGGAGGGAGGTCCAGTGGGGGACTCTGTTCAGTGGACCCTTAAAGCGAAGTGCGAGGTTCACTGTTCTCAATCAATCAAAATAGCTTTATTTCGATATAAATATCATAAAAGCATCGACCAATTCATCAGGTGTATCAAAATAGAGATAAAAGATGAAAGAAGGATTTAAATACATACAGTCGATAAAAAGACATAGATAAAATTCTAATACCGTTAAAACATAAAGCTATTTGCTCGTGATTCTAAATTCCGTAAAATACAGTTTAAAATGAATACAATTATACGAGTACTAAACAGAACCAAACTCAAATGTTCTATGCTAAGGCTCCTTGGCCCTACCCGTCGGAATCGTCAACTACTCTTTGGCGGAGGTAGCTGCCCTCTGTAAAGCCCTACACCTGCTTAACCATGAGCATCCCAAGAATTTGGCGACTCCACAGGCATACAAGGTGCTTGTGTACGAATTCAGTATGCGTAAAGCAACTCTGTGATCTAGGGTGCCTAGTTGTTTGCATATGGGCACGAGCCACCTGGATCTAGCGCTAGCGTGTGCGGGACATGCGAACAGGAGATGGGCAACACACTCCTTTTCCATGCCGCACAAGGGGCATTCAGCGGTGGTGCGGTAGGGTGGAAGCCATTTTGCAGTGAATTCACAAACTGGGAGGGTGCCAAACCTAAATTGGATGTACAGTGACCTGTCTCTCGGGACCTGGATGGTATCCATATATGATTCTAGGCTTCTATGGTATTTGTGTTGGAAGAACTCCTCCGTGAGTCTTCCCTTGTCAGGGTTGTTAAGTGCCTTGGCACCAAGCCAGGCCCAGTAGGACCATTTAAGGTCCTCTTTGCTTGGTGGGGTTTGGGTGTCCCAAGAGTCCTTAAGGTCAAGTGCAGTTAATAGTGATTTGACATTGGAGATCCATTTGATCTCTTTTTTGCTGTCAATACGCGTTAATTCTGTAAGTGCCTCCGCATAGTTCGCCAATTCTGGGGTCCTCCTAAGACGGGCCCAGTAGAGCAGAGGTCGGAGTTTGGCCAGGTCTCTAAAGTGGCGCCTACCCAGATCACAGAACAAAGGGGTTAGAGGAACTCCTCGTGGGAGCATGAGCAAGTCTCTGAAGAATTTGTTTTCCGATCTACTAATCTCGTCGAGGTTTTCGAAGCCCCATAGCTCGGCACCATAAAGAGCTGAGCTAACGGCCTTGGCTCCGTATACAGTAAGGGCCGGAGCAACAGGTCTACTATAAGATGAGCGATGTTCTCGGCTCAGTGCCCCCGTAACCCTTTTGTGATTTAGGAGCATTTTATCAAGGTGGGGTCGCCAGTGTGCTTTTTCAGATAGACGGATCCCCAGGTAATCAAAAGTAGGAACCCTCTATAGTCTAATCCCATCCAAGGTGAAGTTGTTCCTAAACAATTTGTGTGGGTTAAAGGTCATTAGTTTTGTCTTCGTGGTGTTTATGATTAACCCCCGGGAGTGACAGAAGTTTTGGAACCTGTTCAGGAGAGTTTGTAAGCCTGCTGGGGTCTTAGAAATGAGCAACGTGTCGTCAGCAAACAGGAGAGTTGGCACTTTTTTCCCTGCCAGGGCAGGAGCGTCGGCCGGTACTTCTTGTAAGAAGCTAACCACCCCGTTTACATATAAAGAAAACAGGGTGGGTGCCATCACGCAGCCCTGGCGAACTCCCTGTTTACTGGGATCTTCCTAGTGACCTGTCCTTGGGACCCCCATCTTACCTGAGCGTAGTTACCCTCGTGAAGCCTCTCTAGGAGATTGAGAAGTGTAGGAGGGATGCCCAACTCTCGCAGTATTTCCCATAATCTGTTGCAGGGGACCAGGTCAAAAGCAGTCCTCAGATCAATAAAAGCAAGGTACAAACTGCCCTTGCCGATCGTTACCACTTTCCCGTGGATCATGAGGAGTCTAAAGACCTGGTCCACCGTACTCGTGTTGGACCGAAAGCCTGCCTGGTACTCGGAGAGGATGTTCTCCTCCTCAGCCCATACCTGGATTCGCTGTAAAATTACCCTCCCAACTACCTTTTGCATTGAGTCAATATGACTAATTGGTCTGTAGTTCGAAGGGTCTTCCCTTTCTCCCTTTTTATAAATGGGCACTACCTCTGCACCCTTCCATGATTCTGGAACTGGGCATCCCCTGGTGATCGAGTTAATTAAAAGCAGGACATACTCGGCCCATTTATCCTGATCAGCTAAAAACAAATCGCTAGGAAGACCGTCTGGTCCCGGGGCCTTAGCAGAAGCCATCTTGCATATGGCCTCTTTTACTTCCTTTTGCGTAAAAGGATCTCCCTCGGTAGGCCTAGAGTTAAACAGGGAGTCGCCACCGGTGGTTATGTTAGTGGGCCTAGGATTGGTTGAAGGGTGGCCATCTACGCCTGGGCTGTTAGGCCCAGAATAAAGGTTGCCAAAATGAGCACACCAAGCTTCAGAGGTGATATGATTGGGCATTTTGTCTACTTCTCCCCTGTCTATCCTCCTGACCAATGTCCAGAAAAGATTAGTGTCTCTTGCAAAACTCGCACTTTTTAACTCTTGCCATCTGGCTTCATCCCAGTCGAGTTTTGCTCTGCGCTGCGCCTCCCTATATTCTTTCCTGGCCAAAGTGATAGCTGCACCCTTCTTTGTTCTGATAGCTGAGGCTAGGGCTCTCCTTTTGAGTCTACACTCTTTATTGAACCATGATTGGGCTTTCCATGTGTGAGGAGCAGAGCCATTAGGTCTGAGTGGTGCCTGAAAATGTATACTAATCTCCTCAATAGTGCGAGTATATATAGCGAGAGCATAGGTGGGATCTTCCGCTGTCCCCTCTCTTAGCGCAAAGGTTTTTTCATATAGTATTTGTCTAATGGCCTGTAGCTTTGTGTCCTGGAGGGCAACCTTATGCCATTTTAGTGCCCTTCCAGAATTGATGGGTAAAACTTCTTAGGTTGCTCGGGGCGTGGGTGAGGCCTATGAAGGGCATACAACTGGCAAAGCGACCTTAGTGACATACATAGAGGGTTGTGGTCGCTGTACTCCCCACTACCATGTCTAAAACATGACCCCAGAAGCCAACATCTACTAGTATATAATCAATGCGGGATGGGCAGAATACTTTGTTATAGGTGAAGGCTCCCTGCAAGTCTGATTTTGTCCTGCCATTCACTGCTCTTAAACCGTACTCCACGGTGAGGGCGTTTAGTTGGATGGCCCTTTGAGACCATCTTTTCACCGGGAGTAAGGTTAGCGAGGGTATGCCCCATTTCCTGTCTTCCTCCTCTGTCCCAGTTAGGTCTTCAGTGCTAAGAGGCTCAAAGGTGCTATTTAAGTCGCCTGCCACTATAATCCTAGATTCGGGTGAACAGTTTGTCAGGCCTTGTTCGAGCAGAGTAATGATAGGAGAAGCTTTGCCCCCCGCTAGTCCCCTTGCGTAGACATTAAACAAATCCATTTGTTCCCGCCCTCTTTGTCCCCTGATTGTAAGCCTCATGATGTCAGGGCATAGTGCTGCATGGTTTTTTATTTTAAGATTTAGGGCGATTTTAACCCACACAGTCAACCCTCCAGACGGTCGGCCCTTGCCTACAGTAGTAGCCGGGATGTGATAACAGCTATAGCCAGATTTGTATAATGGGACCAGGCTCCGCGTTTCCTGGAAGAAGCATATGTCGTAACCCTCTATTTGCTTATTCCAATTTGGAAGTGGGAGTTTATTGTGAAGGCCAGCAATGTTCCAGGAAATGATTTTTAAGTGATTTGGAGGAGTTGGGTCACAAGCTAAGGCTATGCTGGAATCAGTAAAGTCTGTTAGACCGGTTATGGGCAGTTGGGCAGACACTGGGGGGGAAGCCTGGGTTATGCTTGTTCACTGTTCTGCTAAGGACTGCCGCACTGATCGGGCCATTGTCCGGTGGCATCCAAAGTCTGTGACCCCGTAAGCAAGAGGGGGCTGCCTTGAAGTAAAGTGTTGCCGCACTGATCATGCCACTGCCCTGTGCAGCCCAAAGTTGGAGACCCTTTATTCCAGAAGGGGCCACCGTGGAGTGAAGCGCTGCCACACCGATCGGGCTGTTGCTCATGTGCAGCCCAAAGTTGGTGACCCCGTATGCCAGGAGGAGCAGCGGTGATGTTAGCGGTGCCGCATTGATCAGGATTTTGCATGTGTGCTGCACAAGTTGGTGATCCTGCATGCCAGAGTGGGCCACTGTGAGAGAAGTGCTCCACTCTAGGGATTACCGTTTAGAGCAAGGAACTTCACCCTGGTGTGCCACTGCGAAGAGTGGGGGCCATCGCCCTGGTGCAGCGTGCGACCATGCAGAGCTGCAGGTTCGGACCTGTGCACCCAGAGCACCGACTCGAGCATAGGAAACCAAGTAACTGCATAGGACCTGCCATTGGGATCGGAGGAACTTACTACATCAGCGAAGGAGTGTCATGGACGACCAGCCACTGTACTGGCAGTGACGCGATGACAGCTCCTTACCGGCACCCTCTCCAGTCTACTGCAAAGCTGGAATGCTGAACACTTACGGGGTCTTCCGTATTGCCACACCAGCGGGAGAGGGTAAGACATGATCGACTGCCCGCAGAGCCCTGGCAGAACTTATTCTAATAGCGCTACAACGCTGGTGCACTTTGACTTTAAAAAAATTAATTGCAGGACCTCTAAGACTCACACTTACAACTGGGGCCTAACCTGAATGTTGCCTCACGTAATTCGGGAATGAACACCTCCAGTACATAGGGAGATGGAACTCAGGACCTTGCATGAACAGTGCTAGAATGGCAACCTAAAGAAGACTGTTTATTGTTTGGGTGTCCAATTTCACTTCGTGTTCATATAGAATTACTACTTTTGTCATAAAAGAGAGTATCTGGCTTGACATTCATTTATTGGGATTGCTGTATGTATTTTCAGTTTTGTGACCGTGTGCACCTTTCGCGCTACCACTGACAGTCAAGTGTTGAAAGGATCGCATTTGGCCCAGTTGCTCAGAACCCATAGTAGGTCGGGCCCAGGGACATCAGGAGTAAAAGGCTTCAACCCCTATGGTTCTGACTGGTTTGTAAATGATTTGATACACATGTTCCCTTTCAAACTGTTTGTGATGCCACAGTAGGACCTTAATTTATTTCCGATTTTCCTCATGTGCACTCCCTTTGAGCCAATGCCCAGCTGCTCGTTGCTTCTTCTTAATCTCAAAAAATTGTCCTTGTTCTGATCACTTCAGCTTGTCACATGAGTGAACTCCAGGCTCTTTCGGTACAGTTGCTCTACTCCACCCTTGTTCCAGACAAACTATTGCTGACGACCCAGTCGGCCTACATGCTGAAAGTTGTGACTCCTTTTAATGTTGCTCAATTGCTCATTCTTCCGGCATTCTGTGCCCTTCCACACCCCTCGAAAGACTGACTCCATCAGCTGGACTCCAGAAGTGCTTTATACTTCTATATCGTTTGCACCAAAGACTATCTGGGGTTTAATTAGCTTTTTGTGCGGTTCTCTGGGGCAAAGAACGGCAAGGCAGACGGGAAGGGCAATTTGCCTGTTTGGTCCTGCAAGACATTTTGGCTTGAGCCCATTCCATAAACCCTCCTGTTTCGGGTGGTACTGCTTTGGTATCTAATCTAAAGGTGAGGAATGTTAGAAGTATCCTTCCAAAGAAAAAGTTACTCACCTTTAGTGATGCTCTTTCTGGTGGATACTCCATCTAACAGTAAATCCTTCACTGCACTCCCACCTGCCTGTTCTGTGAAGTACAATGTTTTTACCATCTAAAAAAGTCCCAAATTAGAGATCTGCACACTGACAATTGTTTTGTGCTCCAGGTGCAAGCACGTGGAAAGAGTCCAGCAAGAAGCTGACATTGGGGCACAGGGGTAGCGCTTGTATGCAGTAAGGAGCATAAGGAGTGTATGATCAGGAGTACTACCTTGTATGCAATATTGAACTGTATGGTACTACTTACAGCTGTTTAATTAAAAAGTAATTTATTTTTCCAAAAGTCAAGCTCTGGGCTGGTCATTAAAGGTATTGTGTCTACGCTCCGGCCAAAATTCACTGAATGTTCCCTAGAGCTTCTGGGGATTTGTAGAGGAGATGTGGAGAAATGGGGGATACAATGCACATCTAGTAGAACTGTCTTAAAACTCCTCCCTTTTGGAAAAAAATAGCAAGGGTATTGAGGAAGATTGGCTTTCTGATCACGTTTTAAACAGAAGGTTTTTGTGCTGCGTCAGAGACTTGACAACTGTGAACATATAGCAGAATTGGAATGGTATCTAGTGCTAAAGTGCACAGGAGCAGCAAAATTAGGAATAGCCTTCCAGTGGAAGTATCAAGGCCCATCCCTCAATCTCTCATTGTTATCATAGACTTTAGTCTGTTCTTGCAATGGAAAATCTCTTTGGCAGTCCAGAAGGCTTATGGGGAACATGGTGTCCACTGGTGCAATATCTTCTCCTACATACACTAGCACTCACTTCCACCTCGTGGCATGGCAATAGCTATTTTTACCTGAGCTAAATTCTAGAGAAGGTTCGAGAACAAAACTGTCTTTTTCTTTAGGTCTTGACCTGTGAATGCTGATGAATCTGGGGAGGGGAGAAGGCGGGAGGGAGAAGGGGACAGTACGAGGAATGGACAAGGCTCAGGTAATGAAGATGATATCGCTCTCACTAGCTATTTGATGAGAAAGGTTCAACCTACAATGTTTGGATGCTCAACCTGTAATTCACAATATAAAATATAAATACATTTTGATAAAAAATAAATTGGGTCTGTTGGTTGATTGTTGAGTTCTGCGCTCATGCCCCCACAGTACCTCCCTGAGAGGTCTATGGCTGTTCGCCTTCGCCTCTGAGAGTCCTGTGCAGAAAGGGTTGTACGTAGCCCAGTTTGCAGGGCCACAGCAATATGGAGTCCATGACATCACTGGGAATTTACCTCAGCCACCACGGTGGGGCTCAAAAGCCCCTATCTTCCCTGAGGCCCACCGAATGGGGTCTGTCACTTGACCCCTGTAAATTGTGCCATTGTTTCACCGGCACCTCTATTAAACTCATAGTCCCACCTATACCTCGGTTTGTTAGGTTTCAAGTTGCCCTCCAACCTGCGTTTAGGCACAGTGCATCAGCCACATTGATCACACCTTTCCTGAACCAAAACACTCCCTGGCAAGTAAAGAAACATTAGTACCTTTCCATTCACAACACCCTTAACAGCTAGTTGGCATGCTGCTAACTACTTTCATCCTTACTGCATTATCCATCATTAAGTTGTCCTAGAGTCAACCAGCCTTCTCCCACAGAACTCATAACCCAGGCAATTAGAAAGAATTCCAGGAATGCGGTGCCATGCCAACCATTCCAGGTCAGACGGCTAATCACCATTCCACACACCAATGGCCCTCCAGCTCCACACTAACCCTATCACCCTTCTATAAAACCATCCATGCCCTCACAATAAACAGCATGCAGCTGCTTACTTTACCTCACACTCTAGTACTTGGCCAAACCTCCCCCCTATATATTTGGCCATGCAACTGCTTTGCATGTAACATTAAAATGCCACTGCTCTGTTGCATTTGTACTTTTAGCCTTCTACCCTCCCAGACAGTTCATGTGCCCCATAACTTGCTAAGCCTGCCCTTGCCAGGCCAAACATCAACCGTTCCTATCATAACACAATGCCTGAAGACACCCAACCCCTGTTGGGCATTGTTGTGTCGTGGCCAGTGATGATGTGTTGTCCTCGCTCTGAGAGGTACAAGATATTCTGAGGCCTAATCAAATGATGACACACACACAGCCTTAGTATATGTTGCATGGTGTCCTGCTTCAGAGGGTCGGGTTTTCTCTGACCACGCTTAGCTGACCCCCACAATTTATTACTTTGCCCCACGTGGTCTCGGGGTCTGCTCCGACTATCATATACAGCAAGGGGTGTGTACATGGAAACCCCTAGTACTTAATTGAACAGGCCTACGCTCCAGTTACGTCTCTTGAGCGACACTGCATTCATCCCAAAAAAGACCAAATTGGAAAATACCCATAGTATTGAACATTAAGAATATTCTCAAGTCCTCATGAAATGAAAACCTAGGAGAAACTTGCAAAGCTATACAGTATTGCTACACCAGAAGTGGCTGGCCTAACAAAACAGATCAATGAATAGAACTCAGGCGAAAATATAGATGACTAAAGTTTCTGCTACCTGTGTACTCGTACGTATCTATGACATTAAATGATCTTTCAGCTTCCTAGAAGGTGAAGGATTTCCTCTTAGTGCATATCTGGTGTGAGTAGTACGGCTACTTGGCTGTTGGGGTGGGCCAGTCTCATCATTCAGCTCACTGTCTTGTACATGGGAGGCCAGGTAATGAATACTATCACTCGACACTGGTGGAGGGGAAAGCAGGCTTTCGGACTCTGACATTGTGTCATGCTCATCTGACTGATGTTCAGTGCCATTCATGTCCCCGGAAAACATAGCACTGTGGTGGAACTTCTTGAATGCTGACACATTCCGAGTGATTTCTTCAGGGCCACGACTAGCAGTCACGCGGATGATGGTCCACGGGAACCTCTTGAAAGTTAGTTTAAACTTACTTCCTGGGAAATGATCTTTAATGAGGTCTAAGTCTCCAACTGCAAGAGTGGAGAGTTTTTCACGCCTACGTTGACTAGCTCTATCATTGGCCCTCTCTCTGTCTTTTCCCATGTCCTCGGCGGTCATCAACGGAGGCAGGTGTCCATTTACGGTGATGAGGGATGGTGTCTTCAATTACTCTGCCCATTGAGAGGTGTCCAGGAGCTCGCCCTGTGGTAGAATGTGGAGTCTGGCGGTAGTCTCGTAGGAAAGAGTAGGTGGTCATATCAGGAGCCTGTTGGCTGGCAGAGGCAATCCGAATCACCTTGTTTAATGTCCTCATGAATCTCTCTACCTCGCCGTCGCTTGAGGCCAACAGGGTGTGATTCATTTGTGGGATATGTTCAGTGACTTTAGATAGGCTGCCACCTACTGACCCTGGAACGGTGGACCGTTGTCAGTCTTTACCACTTTCACCAACCCGTGTGTTGCCATGATCTTCTCTATCTTAGGTACTACTTCACTTGCACTTAGAGAGGAGAGTATTTCTACCTCGGGATATTTTGAGTAGTCATCAATCATGACTTCATCAGTCTTCCATCCGGGAGGCTCCCAAAATCAAGGCTCGCACTCACCCAAGGCTGTTGGGGTCCTACTTCCGTGATCACCAGAGCTAGTGGATTGGCATCCCCTGACGATTGACACCAGGTGCATGACCTTATCTATGCTTCGACTTGTTCATCCATCAAGGGGAACCACACTTTAGTTCGCAATCGACTCTTGGTCTTGACCATACCCAGGTGCCCAACATGAGCAAGCTGACCAACTTGGTCAGTGAGGCTAGTGGGAATGACTAAACAATGCCCTCTCAGGAGGCAGCCATCCGGGTCAGCACTCAGTTCCTGTCGAACATCTTAGAGACTTTCCATGATGCGTCTGGCATCAGGGGTGAGTGGAGTATATTGTTTTTTTAATGCAACCCACTGCTTAGTTTTTACTGAATTCAGTGCTTTGTGGAGGCATTCATCTTCGTTTGTAGCTTGACGGATGACTTCTATGGAGAGCGGAAGGGGGTGGGACCCATCAGTCAAGTATCTCATAAATTCTTCCGTTTCGACGCCTCTTCCGTCTCTTGGAGCGTGGCAGCACGAGGGTGCCGCAACAGGTGGTTGGTGGGGTTGTGGGAGCCAGGACAGTATTCTACTTTTCAATTGTACTCCTGACGTTGGAGCATCCACTCTTCGATCCACGGAGGTGGCTTTGAGGCGGTGCCATTGAATAGTGGCATGAGGGGTTTGTGGTCGGTTGTGGAGGTAAACGGATTGCCATATACATATAGATAATGGCGACATCCCCAATGTATGGTGATCACCTACTTCTCAATCTGAGAATATCACTACTCTGTCACAGTGAGAGATTGACTTGCAAACGCTACCCCGGTCCAGTATTCTCCTTCTTGTCGTTGCATCAGCACTGCACCTAGACCTTTTGGACCTGCGTCCACTGCAATTGTTGTCTCCTTCCGAGGGTCGAAATAGATTAGAGTTGTGTCAGCTGACAAGGCTTCTTTGGTAGCTTTAAAAGATTGTTCTTGTTCACAACCCCACGACCATGGGGTTGAGGATTTGGTGAGATCTCTGAGCGATTGTGTGAGCGTTGGAAGGTCCTTGATAAAATGGCTGCAGTAATTTACCATACGTAAAAAACTGCGCAGTTCAGTCACTGCAGTTAGCGGGATGCTTCTTTGATATCTCGTACCTTGTCAGGGTCAGGCACTACTCTTTCTGACGAGAACACATACCCGAAGAAATGCAACTTCTGTTTCAGGAATTCGCACTTGCTGCGGTGTAGGGTTAGGCCAAAGTCATGAATCCGTTGAAGTACCTTCTTCAATTGCATGTTATGGTCTTGGCATTTATTAAGATATCGTCGCTAACATTGACGATTCCTAGGAGGTTGACTAGTAGTTCATGTATGGCACTTTGGAATACTTCGGCGGCGCTTAAGGGCCCTGTCACTTTCTCAATTATGCCGGCGGCTTCGAGCTTGTCTAGTTCTTTTCCTAGGTGACGGAGTGCTATTGGCTGCACGGGTGTGTCTATATGTAATTTTCTTTTCTTGCCTCGCAGGCATCCGATGCCGTCAAACACAGTAGGGAATTTATCAAGGATGTGAGCTATGGCTTCTTGGTGCACACCGAATGCAAAGCTTAAAATTCCCAGGGCTTCTGCTGCTCTGTATCCTAGTAGCATGCTGTGGCCTTCTTCAGCAACATATATTAGCATGTCTACAGATTGAGATCCATATGCGCTCATCGCCCAGAATTTCCCTTTTATGTCTAGTGGTTTGTCTTGGCTGTAGGCGAATACTTTGACCATTGCTTGGTGTAAACGTGGGGGTGGTTGCATAGTGCGGTATACTTCGGAGGACTTGATGTTGATGGATGCTCCCGTGTCCACTACTGCTGTTGTTGAATGGCTCACAATAAGTATTTGGCACTGGGGAATCTGGCGCTCGCCTTGGGATGCTGTGCCTAAATTGAAGATTGAGTTGATGGTATGCTCTTCATTGTCATCGTCATCCATATCACTACTTCTCTCTTGTACTTCTGGTACAGCATTTACTGCGGTGCGCGCCCTTTTCCGGAACAACACACTTAAATGAAATGATTGAGTTTTCCACACCCTGTGCATTTCTTTCCTCTGGCTGGGCATTCTTAGGTTCAGTGAGCTGGTCCTCCACAGTAGCCGCATGTTCTGGGGGTCATCCTGCTCTTTCTGGGTTTACTAGTGCCAGGCGTCAAAGTGACAGTATTGACTAGTTCTACTTTCAGAGGTTTGTTTAGAAAGGCTTTCATGCGAGAAGCACAGGCTTTTGAGAGTTTGTTTGTTCTGCCCATAGTCAAGATGTCTGCTGGTGATTTTCCAGATTCCTCTAGGATGCGTTCACGGAGCTTAGCTGATGCACATCCTTGAATTATTTGACCACGTATTTGTTCTCATCAGTGAACGTGCATGTGCTGGCCAATTCCTTTAATTGCATGTGGAAGGTGTCAATAGATTCTTCTGCTTGTTGTATGGCTTTTTGAAACACGAACCGTTCATAGTCTTTGTTGGCCATGGGTTCGAAGTAGGCATTCAGAGCGGCTATGAGGGAGAGGTGTGTTTTTAGCACGGCCTCTGTGAGAGTCTTGGATATTCTGTGACTTTTCTTACCACCTAAGTGTAAGAGCATGGCCCTTTTTTGTGTATTTTCTACCTTGGTGGCTTCAAAAAATAGCAGCACTCTTTCCACCCAGTCTTTCCAACTGGGCACTTGGGCTGACGGTGCGTGTTCTATAGTGAATGTCTCTACGGGTGGTATGCCGACCATGGTTCACAGGGTGTCGAGATCCTCCTCACAAAGGTGCCTTTTGCCAGAAGTGCAGAGTCCTGAGAGCCTAATGCACTATTTGATGTTGAAAGAAAGCACCAGGCAGGGACACACACAGTATGTGCTAGCAGTGGCTTCCGCAGCTTGAGTGTTTATGAAATCAATAGACTGGCTATTTCAATTTGCTTGTGCAGGTAGTGCCACGAGGAGCTAAGACTGGTTACTTTATGTTGCTGGCGAGGAATAAACTCCTAAGACTGAGTTACCGTTATGTGCAGTTCTGTGAGTTTTTTCTTCTTTACTTTTTTTTTCTTTATTATTTTTTTTGTAGAACTAGGACTGTCCCGGGGACGCCGGTGGCCTGAGAAGGCATGGCTCTAAGGAGGTCTTGCAGCACAGCGCAGACATGCACGTGTGAGAGGGAGATAGTGAGGCAGGCCGGCAGCCAACATGATGCGAGTCAGAGGCGGGGGGTCTTGAACGAACGGAGGGAGAGAGAACACTGTTGGCGGGGGGTGCTCTTACCCTGCGAGGAGGCACGCAGCTGATCGCTTCTGTCACAGAAGGACGGCGGGGACGTCTTCCGCCGAGGGAGTGCGGCCACCCCTGTTTCGGGCAGTCGTTGAGGCGTCTTCCGCAGGGGTAGGTGAAAGGATGCCAGTGGGAGGGGGGCACAGTGGGCCGCCAGTAGCACGCAGTCTCCAGCGAACGCAGGTCGGGTAGGCTCCGAACACTGCGAGCAGACACCACATAGGGACGAGGTACGGTCATGCGCAGCACGAGCACTGTGCACCCAGGGGGCACACAGCCGCTTGCGGCACTCCGGGAGTGAAATGTGCACCACGCTCATTGCCAGTGTTGTGTTGTGGCCAGTGATGATGTGTTGTTCTCGCTCTGAGAGGTACAAGATATTCTGAGGCCTAATCAAATGACGACCCACACGCCTTAGTAAATGTTGCATGGTGTCCTGCTTCAGCGGGTTGTCTATTCTCTGACCACCCTAGCTGACCCCCACCATTTATTACTTTGACCCACGTGGTCTTGGGGTCTGCTCCAAGTATCATATACAGCAAGGGGTGTGTACATGGAAACCCCTAGTGCTTAATTGAACGGTCCTATGCTCCAGTTCGTCACTGAAGCGACACTACAGGCATGATGCTCTGGATCCAAGACGATAACCAGCAGCAGCGATAATGCAGTGGTGGTATGGGAAGAGTGGAGGTGGGCGGTGGCGTTTGTGCCATATCTCAGCTCCGAAAGAGGGCCACGTACTCCAGGGCAACCACTCTATAAAATGCACACACTCCTACACCAATGGTGAGCATGATGGGACCAAGCACCCGAGAATCATCAAGGCTGCTGAGACATTGTGACACACTTTAATGTGGTAGGGGATAGTTTGATTTTTTTTCCCCTTGCTGGCAGGGCTCAGCATACTTTTATCTTCCAATGCCGATACACTCAGATTGTGGGTCATGTTTTCACAATGGGAAAAGTAAGCAGAATAGGAACAATTGCTTAAGATTCAACAAAGCTAGCCTTAATCATTGCAAACAACCTTAATGTGGTAAGTGGCAGTTAGATTGTTCCTGGCTGGCAGAGCTCAGCATACTTTTAACTTCTAATGCTGATAAAAGCAGATTGCAGATCATATCTATGCAATGTGAAGGGTCATAACAATGTAGTTAAGTGCCCAGGAATAAGTGAGGGTAGCCCGAGACATAGCAACCAGCCTTAAAGTAGTATGGGATAGTCTAATTTTCCCTGCACTATGCCTGAATGGGCCAAGACCAGAATTCTTGAATGAATAAGGCAAGCAAAGTCTCTACTCTCCCAGAGCAGACCAAAGCTGCAGTATCCAGTGGACTCAATCAACACACCTTGCTGCCTGGAGCCAGCATTCAGAGGGGTCGAATTAGAAGCTGTGCTGGAAAGAAAATGACACCCATTGTCTTCTATTATTTTAGTCCATGTGGCTCTGGCTATAGGTGAAAGCAAACTTAATGAGTAGTGGAGTTTGGGGGAGAAGGACTCGGGCAGAATGGGCCAGACAAAGGGAGAGATGATAACTTGTAGAGGCATAAATAATGTTTTTTACACAAGGCGCACAAATCGGAGAAGAGCAGGGCTAGGATTGAACAAATTGAGAACTATCAAATCGGTGCCATGCTGCTGTCCTAGATGAAATAATGGAAGCAGGGTAAGTCACTTTCACCACTTGGCCTCTTTTTTAGCCTCAAATGTCATTCACTACTAATAATGAAAGTGAAAGGGGGGCGTGGCCTAGAGCATGGCCGTGTAGGACGTGTTCCTGACGAGCTCCCGGCCTGTGCATTAATCCTGAAGTAAATCCTGCCAAGAAATACAAGTAAAATACGGGCGATCACACCATGGACGGATGCTGAGGTGGTCGGCGCAGCAGTGAGTGGTGCCAGCGACATGGACGTGCAGCGAGAAGCCTGACACTCATGCGCGGACAGCCTGGGGCTGACTGAGGGCCGTGGTCCGCAGTTGGACTGTGCCCGGTCTAGCCCCGTCCTGTGCTTCTGGGGCTGCCCCCCTGCTGGGACTGACAAGCGACACCAACGGCCCCGCTGGGCCTCCCTCCTCGGACCACGCAGGTAGGAGGGGCCGCCCTGCAGCGGGACGCGCCGGAGACCCAGGGACAGGCCTACACGAGGTCCGTGCTCCTAGATTTGAGACAGCCTTCCTGAAGGTATGTGGACGGGGGAGGCCTGGGCTGAGGGACCCACGACCACATCTGCACACAGTGGCTCCCCCGCGGCAGTCCCTGGCCGGCAGAGAGGCTACGAGCACAGCTAGATCGCACCTCGGACCGCGCCCCCTCCCCGCACGTCCAGGGCCGGCCCATCCCCCGGGGCCATGGGCCTTTGTGACATGCAGACTGGGTCCCTACATTTAGTGCCTGGCCTGCACAGTGAAGAGGTGCTGCCCGACGGTGGGACTCGGCTGGGACCTGGAGATCGGGCGCTGTGGGGACAGGGTGTCTGGGGCTGAGGCGTCACCCCCGAAGGCTCAGGAAAACAATATTCAGCCTGGGTGTCGCGGGGACAGCACCAGTGATGCAATTGTTTCATAAAATATGCCTACTACAGCGGCCCCTACTACAGACGTTCTGAGGCCCTGGACAATGAAACAAAGAGGCGGCTTGCACAGCTGGGCCGAGCCGCTGCGTGAGAGCTGGCTTCCTGGCCCCCCAAAACTCTACTACCAATATCCAGCGTGTGGAGGCGGCTTGCAGAGGAAGTGCCCCTTGAGTGGAGGAGACTCCTACCCCGGCATGGAGAATCATATGTAAAGCCCCGGCCACTGCACGGGTGAGAGGAACCGTGCCAGACTGACTGAGGCTAGAGGGGAGGGGAGGGGAGTGGAGTGGAGGCTGAGCTGGTGGAGCTGACTGCAAGTGGAACACCACATAACAGCGCCCGACAAGAGCGGGGAGGACGCGGGGGCCAGAGTGACCTCTGCCCTGTCTCGCGATTGACAGAGAAGAACCAGTGCATACCCTGGGGGGAATGACGGTGAACCGAGTGCTCAGGACCAGGAGAAGATAAAGCGGACTACTGAGAGGCCGCCCCAGAGGGACCAGCGACACAGCCAAGCAACAACCCTATCAGAAAGAATAGTCACGAACCTGGCATACACCCCCCACGAACCTCCACCCAGGATGACCAAAGATAAAGATCCGAAACCACCCAGACAGGGGAAAATGGACAGATACTTTAAAGTGGTGACCCCCCAGGAACCTGCGCAGCTTCAACCCGATACGGCTTCACTACTCTAGGCTATACAGTTGTCCAGAGAAGCGCTAGAAAACAGGATTGGGGAAGTACGCTCGGAAGTCACACTACTCAGACAAGACCTCCTCAATGTATCCACGAGAGTGACAGAGTCCAAGAACTAAGTTTCAGAAGTTGAAGATACAGTTAAAGATCTGCAAAAAAAAGAGATAACTGAACTTTGCAGCTCGAATGGCGAGCTAAAATGGCATATCGATGATGCCGAAAACAGGGCATGAAGGAACAATCTAAGATTTGTAGGGTTTCCTGAGGTGGGAGAGGGACCCAATCTACTCATGTTCCTAAATAATTGGCTGAAATCCATTATAGCACCTGAACACTTCTCCACCTGCTTCATTATTGAACAAGCACATAGAGCATTGAGCGCAAAACCACCACCTGGAGCCCCATCAAGACCAATTATAGCAAAATTACTTAATTTTCTAGACCGGGATATGATCCTCTGTGAAGCGCGCCGCCTGGGAGACGTCAGACACGAAAACGCCAGAATTATGATCTTCCCAGACTACAGCCGGGACGTATAACCGCAAAGGAGGACCTTTGCCTCAGTGAAAGTGAAACTCTGAACACTGCAAATGCAATATATTCTTCTGTTTCCCGCAAAACTGAAAGTTGTATACAAGGGAAAAGCATTGTTTTTTCAGTCCCTGGAAGAGGCATGAGTGTGGATTGAAGAGAGACCAATCATACACTCCTCTGGAGACCGAAACCGAGATGGAAAAACACCCCGGCTCAAGGAAACAGACTGGTAAGCAAGATACGAAGACCCAAACGGAACAAAACCAGACCGAGGAGAACAAGACAAGGAACTCCATACACACTAAGAGGGACAAACACCAGTGCTGGGGAAACGGTGGCGAGGAGGGAACACACTGGTGCTGTGGATGACGGGGTTACAGACCGATTCAGCCAAAGAAGCTCGCATATGGACTCCGAGGAACTGAGAGACTCCTCCAGCGATGAGCACGCACCCTTTGGCTGCTGAAATAAATGCACTGGAGGGGGGGTGGGAAGAGTCAGACTCTTCCAACAGGAGATGCGGCAGACCCTAAAAGTCCAATCGCTTGAAACTGGCTATGTTACACCGGCCAGAGACAGGTAACCTAGAAACGAAAGCTTACCAGGCATCGGCCTGCCCTACGACATTGTTACTAACACCACAGTGTGGTCCACTAAGGACCTTCTCTGATAAATTTCGTTGGCCCACATGTAGTGGGAATTCATAGAAGTTGTTCACATATGCAGGGGGGTGGGCGACAGACCTCTCCTTCTACTCTACTACACAGTTGCTCTACAGCCATGGTTTTCAGTGTTATGAGAAGGATCGGAGGGGGTAGGTAGGAGGGTAGGGGGGAATAGTGGGTTGTTTATTACTGTTATCACACTTTCGACACACTGAGTCAAAGGAAGAAACACCGAAAATAGAACAGATCCCTTTCCAATCCCAGACACACATGGGAGGGTACACCCCATATTCTTGAAGCATCTATGTCCGCTCATGGAGAGAAACGGGCCACGTCTGTCATGACCTGGAACGTTAATGGCCTGAGAGATAGGATAAAGCGGGGGCTAGCTTCCCAGTACATAAAGCGCATGCGGCCCGATGCAGTGTTACTCCAAGCAACACACCTCCAAGGTACCCAGTGTAGCTTTTTGTGGAGGGGAATGTACAAAGTGCTGGCACATGCTGGGTACACAACTGGATCAAGGGGGTTCGCAATCCTGATTAGAAAATCACCCTCTTTTGAGGTAAACCGTAAATGGATTGATCCTGATGGCAGATTTGTAGGTGTGACTGGTACATGGGGCAGGCGACAGATCACACTCGTATGTGTTTATGCACCTCCCAGACTGCAACCCCCCATTACTCCTAAAAGTGGTAGACATACTCTTGGAGACGCCCACAACCTTCCATATGACAGGGGGGGACTTCAATGAAGTCATGTGTGCAGTAGCAGACCGGTCAGGGACGCACCCGAAAAAGGCGCGTACTTCACCATTAGCCCGCTTCGCAGATACACTTGGGCTCACGGATCTATGGAGAGCGCAACACTCACATACCAGACAATACTCATACTTCTCTGGGGCCCATAGCGTATATTCAAGACTAGACTACCTCTTCGTCCCCACAGGTGAACTGGGAGAGATTACTCCGACAGAGTACTTGGCGAGAGGACTGTCAGACCACTCACCCCTCTGAGTACAACTAGGGGCCAGAACCCGAGACTCACTGCCATCATTGAAACTAAACGCCTGGGACATACAAAATCCTGGAATCATACGGGGTCTTCGGACCGACACTGAAATCTTCTTCAGGGAGAATAGGGGCACAGTGCCCTCTGGGGTTACACTATGGGAGGCATACAAAATGGTCCTGAGGGATAGGGCACAGAACCGGATTGCATGGGAAAAGAAAAAAAAAAGAGTGAAACTAGAGCAGATAGAGAAAGAGATACTCACATTAGAGAGACAGATAGTGGACAGACAGAATCCATGGACTTCACGACAGCTAGAAACCCTTAGATCAGAATCTCGCGAACTGGCCCAGGAAGAGGCTAGGTGACAAAGACTGTCTACACTAAACCGCCTCTATGAGGTAGGTGACAAGGCCGGGAAATTACTGGCTTGGCTCAGCAAAAAGGAAACAGAGGCGAGATGGGTATGGTCCATTACTGATAAACAGGCAAAGTCTCTCTCCACAGACGCGCAAATAGTGTTGGCATTCGCCAAACAATATGAAGACTTCTATAGCAGGAAGACTCTCAGCGACACAGCTGAAATCGATGAATGCCTAAAATAGAGGAGGGTGATATGCTAGCACTAGATGGAGATCTGACACTAACAGAGGTAAGTGAGGCTATCGCCCGGCTTCAGCCTGGGATAACCCCGGGCCCCAATGGAATACCCGCAGAACTATACAAAAAATGTACAGACCTATTGAGACCCTACCTATTGAGTCTATTCCTAGACACATACAAAGAAGGCATCCTCCTTGTAGACCTCCGGACCACCACCATCGTGACTATCCATAAAAAGGGCAAACCCCAAAACAAATGTGATTCATACTGCCCCATTTCTCTGCTGAATACAGAGGTCAAAATCCTAGCGACAATCTTAGCCACGTGACTGTTGAAGGTCATAACGACTCTTATACATTGTGACCAGGCAGGGTTCATGCCCGGTCGGGCTACCAGATGGAACCTCTGTAGATCACACAACTGGATGATGGCAGTCCAACACCGCAGTGACCCACATGTCTTCCTATCATTAGATGTGGAGAAAGCTTTTGGCGCGGTGCTCTGGCCCTTCTTAGACTCTACCTTAGTCAAATTCGGATTTGGCCCAAAATTTAGGAAATGGGTGAACCTACTGTACACTGCACCCATGGCAGCAGTACAAATTAACGGAAAAACTCTCCCACACATTCCCGATATCCCGCTGGACCAGACATGGATGCCCTTTATCCCCACTCTTATTCGCACTTGTGATTGAACCACTAGCATGTGTGATAAGACAACACCCGATGTGCTCGGCTTCAGAACCACACCTGAAGAACAAACAGGGGAGAAAATATTGCTCTACGCAGATGATATTCTCCTCTACATAACGAAACCAGATACAACGATACCCACTGTATTTTCAATAATGGAGAATTACAGCAGGCTCTCAGGCTATAGGGTAAATAGAAATAAGTCAAATCTATACTGCCTAAAACGCATACAAAAATTGGCAGTACTCCCTGGCGACCTTCAAATCACGACGGAAGGATTCAAGTACCTCGGAATCTTCTTAACACCGCAAGCGGAGGTTTGCCGACGCCACAACAGTCTACGGGTCTTAGAGAATTTCAAACACGACGCTGACAGATGGAAAGAACTACCTCTCACCATAATGGGCCGGATGGCTATGTTTAAAATGATCTCCCTGCCCCAATTTCTCTACACTCTCCAGAATACATACCACCCTCTCCCCAGAACGATCTTCAGGGAAATAGACTCTGAACTCTGAACATTATTATGGCTACAGAGACACCCAAGGATCGCTATAAAAATACTGCAACGCAACCCATATAACGGGGGACTGGCACTCACAGACATTGAAGCGTACTATTGGGCGGCCCACCTAACTCCTGTAAACGCCTGGACACACGTAACATGGGATCACCCCACATACAGACTAGAAAGGGAGGCTCTGATGCCACATATGTTCCTGCACTATCTATATGGAGGGAAAGGGACCGATAGGCTACTCCCAGCAACGAGAGTTACCATGGAGGCATGGGAAAGAACCACTAAGACACTGGGATGGTCTTACAAGATAACTAGGGACTCTCCGCTGTGGCAAGGAAACTGGCTCAAAGAAGTGGGCGGGCTTTAGGGCTTCGAAAACTGGGATACGCTAGGGATCTCCACTGTGGGAGATGTAACAGTGAAGGGAGAAATTAAACCCTTTTTTATGCTCCAAACTGAATTCAAATTACACAACTACCTAAATACGCTCAGCTACGACATGCATGGGGAGCAGAGGCAACAAGGGAAGTAGAGATACCAGAATACGCACCATTGGAGGGGAGACTATTACAGGAAGAGCTTCGAACTAAGGCAGTATCACTCACCTATAAGACAATAAATAGCAATATGCCCAACGCCCTAGGTTAATTGAGGGAAACCTGGGAGAGAGACCTAGGGGAACTAGAAGAGATTGATTGGGAAGCAGCCCTAAAGCACCCTAGAGAAGTGGCAATCAAAATTAGACTGCGCCTTATCCAGTTTAACATCCTTCATAGGTCCTACTATGATGGATTAAAATTACATAAAATGGGTGGGGCCGAGACCCCACAGTGTTTGCGCTGTCGACCCCCTGCAGGAAATTTCATATGCACGATATGGGAATGCCCCCAGGTTCAGGCCTACTGGGACGAGATACTCAAAGAATTAAATCAGTACTGAGAATATCCCTTCCAGCCGACCCTAATTCAAATTACTGGGAATCCCATGTGATATAGATGTCCCCAGACCCCAATTACTCTTTAGCTCGCTGGGTTTAGTAGTGGCGAAACGTGACATAGCAAGGTGCTGGGGCTCAAAAGAAATCCCAACACTACATGAATGGAAACGCGGTATGGACCTTTATATGGCATCGGAAAGGGTTACATACAAAAGTAGAGAGTGCCCCAGGAAATTTACTAAAATATGGAGTAACTGGATGATTTATTGCGGCCTAATAGGATACAGCGACGCCACTCAAATTGCTTCAAGCGGGGCTCGGGACTAGGTGGAACCTAAAGGGCCTCAGACCCCAAGAAAAGAAGCGAGAGCAGAAACGAGGATATCCCTAAGTACAAGGGAAATTGTATATGATGCTAATTGCCTATAATATATTAAGACAAATAGGAACATAGGGAACGCGACAATTGAACTAACATGCCTGACCTCAGTTAGATCTGTTGTATGGATGGTTTGTTTAAATATCTGAAACAATAAAAAATATATGTAACAAAAAATAAAATAATGAAAGTGAAACTATTTCTGGGAGCAAATTCTAGAAGGATACCTTATGTAAACTACAAAGAATAAGGATCTCTTCTCGGTGGTCATCCCACACAACATGAAACCACTTCCCACATAGGCATAAATGAAACTTTCACCCATACACCACATATGATGTAGCTTGCTATCCATGTGGGAAATCGCTTCAACGCCCCACATAGGGATAGTAAGCTCTATACAAATGCTACAATACAGTACACTCAAACCTCAAACTATAGCATAGCTCCTAGTTTAGCAATTTCCACTACTTCTTTATGGCCCGAACTCCTTCCAGCCTGCATGCATCGCTATCCCACAATCACGCCGCCTCTCTAAAGCGTATCCCATCTCGGGGTGACTGCTTCTAGGGTTGCTGCTGAGACTTCAACACAAGTTGCTTACTTTGGCCTATTTGGCCTGTCATGCAACACAGATTGGAGGTATTCTTCCTGCTGCTGCTGACCCAGCTGTCATCTACTCAATCATTGCATCTACCACTGCTTGCGAGGAGGACCCATCCGCAACCTCACTGTTGTGAAAGTGGAATGAGTTTCTCCTCTGCATGCACACAGTGTATTACACCGGTGCAACAGTCATGCTGCTGTCACATCAACATACATCTTCCTCATTCCCTTCCCCAAAATCCCCACGCTTGTCCCTACGCCTGGGGTCCTCCTTCATAAATCTGCCAGTTCAAATGCATCCTCTGGCCCGTCTGCCTTGATTTCTGGTAGACAGGCTTTTTTACCGAGTCATTGCTCGAAGGTAGTGATATAGTCTGCGTTTCTGAATGCTTTCGCCTAACGGATCAGCTGCAAGGTAAAAACGAGAAAAATGCCTGGGATCAGACTGTACGGTTTGAAAACCTTCACCTCCAAAAATATTACCATCATGGACTTCACTCTCATTGGACAATAAAGTTCTTGTAAACCGTTCCCAGTCAGATAGCTACTTCAATGAAGGATAAATACAGTAATAGTTGGAGAAGGGTTCAGGTTTCCCAAGAGGCTGATCTGATCCTGTGAAAATAATTTTTACATTCTTGGCATGTTTTTATGATAACTTCTTGAGCATCCTGGAGTATCCTGTGATCTCATAAGGATCTTATAAATGCATCCACAAACAGAACAAAAGAGATATTCATGAGGCAGCTGCTAGTATTTGCACTCCGAGTGATTAGTCGAGAAAACTATTACACTGCCTTGCGCTTGTTTGATTTCTGCTTATATAGGGCAGTGAATTTTTTTAAACCCAGGCACACTTCTCGTGCCTTCTGGCTGCTCTTCCTTTAAATGTAGCTCGCTGAAGACTTTTTACGAATGACAGTGCCAGTATTGTAACAGTGAGGGCATACCACCCTCACTAGTAAAACATTCAGCAGTGGTCTGATGACTGAAGTGCAAAGCACCTTCAGATTTGACTGATGTGACTTTAAATGAAATGCCTTTTCCTTTTGAAAATTGTATTGGGACGGAAGAGAGATTGTTTTAAAAATGCCTCTCTTTGTCCGACACCCAATAACCCAATTTTTTTTAAGTAATAGGGTAGGAGAAACAACATACAAATAGAGATTTCTTTCTCATGCTAATCTGCCGCCATTATTGGCCGCCTGTTTATTCATAAAGCGAATTAAGGAAACTGTCTTACAGCGCCACCAAAAAGGGACATTCAAAAGCTGCAAATATGCCTATTTGCTGGTGGGGTAGAGTGAGTTAATCATCCGAGGGAAAAATATATTTTTTTAACTGTGGCTCTAATTATCCTTGCACCATTCATGCCACCAGTAAATGCTGTTTTTGTTTTTTAGGCAGGGCTTGTTTCTAGATCTCCAAACAGTGGATTTTAGCGCAGTTGGCCACATCATGGAAGTCATAGCGACTCTAGCTCGCAAAAGGAGAGCAGCTATCCCTTACCACATGCCACATTAAGGCACTTACCTCCAAAAGGAGATTCGCAAACAGTGTAGCACAAACGGACAAAACTGGTTTCCCGGGACCCTACACGTCAACTTTATGCCATGCATCTTTTGTGCCATTAATGCTGTATTCTCACTTCAGAAGGACTCTGGTACTCCAGGGGTAGAGCTTTTGTTGTCTGTCCTTTGTGAGTCCTTAACTAATTCTTACACTAGTTATGTTATGTTATGTTATGTTAAAACAACTAATATAGCGCACTACTACCCATAGGTGTCTAGGCGCGTTGCGGACCACACACTGACGCAGGAAACTAGTTTTTAAAAAGCCAGGTCTTGAGATGTTTCCTGAATTCAAGCAGGGATGTAATCTTCCTAAGAGAGAGCGGAAGAGCATTCCAAATTCTAATGGTGCTGTGTCTAAAACTCCTACCCCCCAGTTCATAGTTTTAACTCTGGGGGTAAGCATTAAAAAGGCGTTAGCTGATCGTAATGACCTACTGGGAGAGTACCAATTAAAAATGTGATGAAAAATTGTGGGCCGTCACCATGAAGTGCCTTGTGGG